>PVKY010002082.1:0-27631 GCA_004027775.1 Bradypus variegatus | reverse complement strand
AGGCTGGGTGGCCGAAGACTTCTGGTGGCAGAAGTGTGTTCCCTCAGCGTTCTGGAGGGGGTGTGGGCAGGGCCTGGCCCCTCTGCAGCCCTGGGGAGGCTCCTTCCTGGCCTCTGCGGCTTCCGGTGGTCGTGGCCACCCTCGGCTTGTAGTGGCACCTCCCCACGCTCTGCCTTCCTGGCCATCCCCTTCGCCACAGGCCTTCCCCAGTGTGCTCGGACCCCGCCTTCCCCTCTCCTGAGGAGGGCCAGCCGTGGGATCAGGGCCCCTAAGTCGGGACAGCCTCACCTTCCCCAGAGGCCCTGCTTCCAAGTCAGGCACTCGACACACGCCGGGGCCTAGGGTGCTTCACTGGGTCTTTTTGGGGGACACAGTTCAACCCAGAGCTCCTCTTAGGCCCCCTTTTCTTTTCCTTTCCTTTTTCTTCCTCTTCCTGATGTTAGTTTTTCTAGGCTTTCTAAATTCTGAGCTGTGAATAGGGATGGCTTTTTCAAGCAACAGAAATTAGCTTCAAACTGTGCTTTTACTCCCTGCTTTACAGAACGTGCTCTTTACCTTCTTCTTCGAGTGCACTGGGACCCTCCTCCTGAGTTTAGAGGTGAGAGCCCCCCTCCGGGCCCTCACCCCCACCTCCCAGCCCCCCGTGAGTCTGCCTGTGATGAGCTGGATTCTGCCTGTTCTCAATTATTACCAGTGTTACGTGAGATAATTAACCCACTTTTTCTCACCAAGGAATAGCTGGGCCACCCCCATAATATGGGCAAGGCCTTGTCCCTGGTGGGAAGTGACTGGGTAGCTCCCAGGAGGGGAAAGCCAAGCCCCCAGAAAAGTGGGAGGCATGTGGGGTCCCCCTTGGGACACTGTGCAAAATGCTTAATTGCCCACTCGGGGTCTGCCATGACTGTAGATGATTCTAGAACTAACCATCTGTGGTGACTCGACCTGAGCATTAGCCGACCTTGCCTCTTGTGTGTTGCCAGAACCCATGAAGACTTTAAGCTACAATTAGGTCAGACTATGAATCTCTATTAAAGCTCATGTGGAACTTGCATTTTTAAAACTCTCTCTGCAACCTGTGTTTTATCATTTAGTCCTAGAATCCAAGTTTTGCATTACGTATTGCAGCACAAGTCTTCCCTAGGCTAATTCTTTCTCTCTTTCTTGTGACCTGTGGGAAAATTTATTTGTAAGGGTATATTTCAAATGTAGATTGCAACCCTTATTTTAAAAAAAGGAACATTTTCTCTTGTGTTACCAACATATGCCCACTCCCTGAAAGAGAGAATGGCTTTGGTTGGCTACATTGATAATGGTTGAAAAAATAAATTTACGTTGTTGTGGAGAATAATATGAAAACTACTCATGTCAAGCCCAGGTTAACAACATTAACGTTTTTCAAGCTTTTTATTGTATTAACATAAATGCAATTCAAAATTTCCCATTTTAACTACTGAATTGCTATTCAGTAATGTTAATTACGCATATGATATCATGCTCCCATTGCCAGTGTCCATTACCCCAACTTTTTCATCACCTCGTACATAAACTCTGTGCCCATTACGCATTAACTCCTCCATCCGCACCCCCACCTTGCCCCTGGTGACCTGTAATCTATCTCTATGAATTTGCTTCTTCTGGCTGTTTCATGTAAGTGAGGTCATACAATATTTGTCCTCTTGTGTCTGGCTTATTTCACTTGTCGTCATGTCCTCAGGGTTCATCCATGCTGTTAGATGCATCAGGACTTCATTCCTTTTTGTGGCCCAATAATATTCCATTGTATGTTCATACCACATTTTCTTTATCCATTCCTCTATTGAGGGCACTTGGGTTGCTTCCACCTCTTGGCTATTGTGAATAATGCTGCTCAAAACACTGGTGTACAGCTACCTGCTCAAGTCTCTGCTTTCAGTTTTTGGGGGTATATCCAAGGAGTGGGATTGCTGGTTCATATTGGTAATTCTTTTTTCAACTTGCTGAGTTTGGAAGTTTGAAGCTGTTTGGACCCCAGAAAGGTTCATGTTCTTTTAATCCATTCCTGTGGGTGTAGACCTGCTGTAGGTGGCACCTTTTGATTAGGTTATTTCAGTTGAGATGTGACCCATCCCATTCAAGGAGGGTCTTTTCCTTTTCCTGGAGTCCTTTATAAGAGGATAAAAAAACAGAGAGAAAATACAGAAAAAAGCCCCAGAGAAGCAAAGAAATGAAATTCAGAGAAACACAGAGAGAAATTGAAAAAGAAGAAAGCCCCAGAGAAGCTCAGAGAGAAGCCACTGGAGCCGGAAGCTGCAAGCAGTGAGACCTGGGAGAGAAGGACCAGCAGACGCTGCCATGTGTCTGAACAGTGTGACGGGAGCCCTGGATCGCCGGCAGCCTGTCTTCAGGAAGACGGTACCATCCTGTTGATGCCTTGATTTGGACGTTTTCACAGCCTAAGAACTATAAGCTTGTAAGCTAATAAATCCCCGTTGTAAAAGCCAACCCATTTCTGGTAAATTGCATTTCATCTACCATAGCAAACTAAACCACTGAGGAACCCCCAACTGATTTCCACAGTGACTATGCCATTTTATAATGCCACCAACGAGGTATAAAGGTTCTTATTTCTCAGCATTCTGTTTTTTTAATAATGGCCATCCTAGTTAGTATGAAATGACATCTCTTTGCGGTTTTGATTTGCATTTCCCTGATGACTAGCCATGTTGAGCATCTTTTCATGTGCTTATTGGCATTTTGTATAGCTTCCTTGGAGAAATGTCTATTCAAGTTCTTTCCCCAATTTTTAATTGTATTCTTTATCTTTTTGTTGTTGAGTTGTAGAATTTCTTTATATTTTCTGGATATCAAGCCTTATACGGTTAGTAGTTATTTTCTCCCAGTGTGTAGGTTGTTTTCTCATTTTCTTGATAGTGTCCTTTGAGGTATGCAGGGTGTTTTTTTGTTTTGTTTTGTTTTTTCTATGTACAAAAGTTTTTAGTTTGGTGAAGTTCATTTTTTTCTATTTTTTCTTTGTTGCTTATGCTTTTGGTGTCATATCTAAGAAATCACTACCAACTCCAAGGTTATAAAAATTTTCCTCAATGTTTCCTTCTAGTTTTATGGGTTTTGATTTTATGTTAAAGTTCTTGATCCATTTAGAGTTAATTTTTGTATGTGGTGTGAGACAGTAGGTCCAAATTCATTCATTTGCAAGTGGATATCCAGTTTTCCCAGGATTATTTGTGAAAGAGACTGTTCTTTCCCCAATTAACATACTTTGCAATCTTGTCAAAAAAATCAGTTAGCCATAGATGTGTGGGTTTATTTCTGAACTTCCAACTCCACTCTGTTGGTCTATGTGTTTATCCTTATGCCAGAGTCACACTGTCTTGATAACTATGACTTTGCAGAAAGTTTTGAAATTATGAAGTTTGGGTTCTCCACCTTCATTCTTTCTTTGCAATATTGATCTGGCTGTTCAGGGTTCCTTGCAATTCCATGTGAATTTGAGGATTGGCTTTTCCATTTCTGCAAAAAGGGCTGTTGGAATTTTGATAGCTGTTACATCAAATCTGTAGCTCACTTTGATAGGTATTGAATCAATTCTCTAGATCGTTATTAAGTATTGATATCTTATCAATAGTAATTACTTAATAATAGTGAGTCTTCCTATCCATGAACATGGGATGTCTAGCCATTTATTTAGGTCTTCATTAATTTCTTTTAGCAGTTTTGTCTTTTCAGTGTTCAAGCCATTCATCTCTTTGGTTAAATTTATTCCTAAGTATTTTATTCCTTTAGGAGCCATTGTGAATGGAATTGATTTTTGCATTTCCATTTCAGAATATTATCTGTTTGTATATGGAAACACAACTGATTTTTACATGTCAATCTTGTAACCTGCAACTTTACTGAATTCGTGTATTCGTTCTAGTAGTTTTCTTGTGGATTCTTTGGGATTTTCTATGTACAGAATCATGTCACCTGCAAAGAGAGATACTTTTTCTTCTTCCTTTCCCATTTGGATGCCTTTTATTTCTTTTTCTTTGAGCAGGGCTGAGCTGGAGACCCTGGAGCCTTCGCCTGCGTGGGGCCTGGCCTTGAAGGAGGCCGGTCGTCCCCTCGGCCTTCCTCTGTGAGGCAGGCCCAGTGATCCCCAGGAGGGCCTTCTGTGGGTTTGCGGTGAGAAGAAGATGTGGGGAGCCCTTGCACGATTACGCTGTGGGTGAATGTCTGCTGGGCTCACCACCTGGGACCCAGGGCCTCCCCTCCCTGGGCGTGTGGCCCTGGGCTATGCCAGCCTCTTGCCGTTCTTTCAAATGTCTCCTACAATCCTGCCTTAGGTTCCAGATTCCTTTCCTAGCAGTAATAGTGACTTGGTTTTAACAATTTATGGTTCTGCCTCCCTTATGGATCTTTGTCACACCCCTGTTTTATTGATACATAATTGAAACAGACCTCATCAAGGAACCACAGTTTTAATGATGTATCACGGCCTGGGGAAAGGTTGTGTCTGCTGCAGGTGTCTGTTTTTCTTGGTGTGCCACTTTGGATGTATTATATCCCTCAAAATGCTCTTTAATGCAGTCTCGTGGGGGCAGACGTATTAGTGTTGATTAGGTTGGAACCTTTGGATTAGGCTGTATCTATGGAGACGTGACCCACCCAGCTGTGGGTGATGCCTTTGACTGGATGATTGCCATGGAGGTGGCCCCGCCCACGCAGCCTGGGCCTTGATTAGTTTCCTGGAGCCTTCTATAGGCTCAGACAGAAGGAGCGAACTGCTGCAGCCGAGACAGACATTTTGAAGACAACTGTTGAAAGCACTTTTGCTATCCCAGAGTTTGCCTGGCAGAAACTAAGAGAACACCCCCAGACGCCTAGAGAGGAACGTCCTGGGAGAAAGCCATTTTGAAACCAGTACCCTGGAGCAGACACCAGCCACGTGCCTTCCCGGCTAACAGAGGTTTTCCAGACGCCATTGGCCATCCTCCAGTGAAGGTACACTGTTGTTGATGCCTTAGTTTGTTCACTTTTATGGCCTTCGGACTGTAACTTTGTAACCAAATAAACTCCCCTTTATAAAAGCCATTCCATTTCTGGTATTTTGCATAATGGCAGCATTAGCAAACCGGAAAAATTGGTGTGGTGCTGACACCTTAGGGCATTTGTGCCTTGTGTATGGTAACTTGGTAACTCGTTCATTCATTTATGCAACAAAATTGTATTTGCTGTTTGCAAAAATTTTATTTTCTATAGCAAAAATTTCTATGCTGGATTCTATGGAGGAAAAGTTGTGAACCATGCAAGATTTATTCCTTTACAAAACTCATAATAAAGGGGAAAAAAGATAACCTGTCATACCATAAAGTATGCTAATAACAATAACATACACTTACACAGTGTCCTCTGTTCCACACACTTGGTGATTTGTATTTATTTTCTAACTAAGAGAATTGAAGCACAGAGAGGTTAAGTGAATTGCCCAAGGTTGCACAGCCCTTAATCTATAGAACCGTGCTTCAAATCCACAGTCTTGCAGCAAAATCCACTCATAACTGCTAGGCTATATTGCTGCTCAATTCAAAGCTCCATCAGAAAAATGAGGGCAGGTCATTCTGAATGGGGAAGGGCTTCCATAGTTGACATCTCAGTGTGGTATGACTGGAGCAGGCCAAAATCTGGGCAAGAGCTGAATGTTAGAAAATTTGTTTTAAGAACTCTATTTGCATAAATTAACTCCTTCTCTCTCAAGTTTACCAGCCATTATTCACAAGCGTTGTATAAAAATTAAATGCAAAAATAAGGCACTAAAGACAACCAAGCAATTTTTATTCCATTTGATTTGACAGTCTAAAACCCATCTCTCTATTTGCAGATAGCATAATGGTTTGATGGTTTGATGTTATTTTGAACCATATAAGATAATGCCTTGAGATGTAAATAGTCCCTTTTGCTCAGTTAATTTATTATGAGTGATGTCTTTTTGTGCTTTCCTTTTATCTGTCTTCTTTCCATGAGTTTTACAACCTGCTAGAACCTGAAAACCACCGGGCTGCAGGTCTGCGTTTGCAGAAACGTCTGTGACTGAGGAAGGCAGGGCCTGGAAGTGAGAGGTTTCCCGAGCCCTGCAGCCAGCCTCTTGTTTACATGCTAAGAGTGCTGGTGGCATAGCCCCCCTGAACAGCTCTGCCAGCTATGTCCCAGGAGCTTGCCTGCAGAGTCCTTAAAAATGGCTCTGGCCATCTCTGGCTGCATCTCTTCTCCTGCAGCCCCTCTTCTAAGGGATCCTGTGTCTTTATTTCATTGCAACCATCACTGCTGTACTCAGTTTTCATATGTCCACTTTTTAAGCCACCTGTAGTTCTGCCTATTACAGATGGTGTTCTGGTTTGCCAATGCTGCTGTTATGCAAAATACTGGAAATGGATTGGCTTTTATAAAGGGAGTTTATTTGGTTATAAATTTACAGTCTGAAGGCCATGAAAATGTCCCAATGAAGGCATCAACATAAGTATACCTTCACTGGAGGAAGGCCAATGGTGTCCAGAAAACCTCTGTTAGCTGGGAAGGCACGTGGCTGGCCTCTGCTGATCCAGTTGTGTTCCAGCTCCACCCTCAGCTCCTGTGCGTTCTTCAAAGTGTCTCTCTTGTCTACAGTAGCACTGAGTTCCTTCTGTTTGTCAGCTCTTTTATGTTGCTTCAGTGATTTAATTAAGACCCACCCTGAATGGGTGTGGCCACACCTCTATGGAAATTATCCAAAGGTCTCACCCACAGTTGATTGAGTCACATCTCCATGGAAACAATCAAAGGATTCCAACCTAATCAGCACTAATACATCTGCCCCCACAAGACTGCATCAAAGAACATGACATTTTTGGGGACATAGTGCATCCAAACTGGCACACATGGAGACACCCAAACCATTTTTAGGTGCCAAGTTCAAAACTCTCAACAGCAGCTAACGTACCAACGTTTGGAGTGAGGGCTTGCAGGCCCTGTTCACCAGCCCACGTCAGTCTCAGAAGCCTGTGTTCGCCCAGCAACATCCACGGAGGCCCTGAGCCTCCGCCAAGCGTCAGGCTGGAGGACAGAGGGTAAAAGCAGGGCATGCAGGCTCCCGCTGCGGGAGCCTTCCTCCTGGCTTCCCCGCCTTCGTGCTCTTTGTACAGTCATGCCTCAAAACTGGAAGATAGAAGTTTTCTGTAAATGTAAGAACAGATGATTGAATTCAGAGCAACTTGATTCTATGACATAACAAGTTCTTCAGATATGTTGTCACCAGCAAGCAGAACTTGTAAGCGCCCAGTGGGAATGCATTTCAATGGCTTCATGAGTGACCTCATAGCTTGTAAGTGACAGAATCATTGAGGCTCTAAAGGGGCTCCTTAAGTTTTCCGTTCTACTCTGCGGCATTTTATGGGGGAAATTATATGCTATAATTGCATCTGAGCATTTGGGGACCCCCAAAGGTTTGGGGGCAAGGATTTCTGTGTGTAGACATATCGGATATGAATGTGTGTGCTCTGACGTCTAGTCCTTGTGCCTTTTCACCACACACTGTGCAACAGAAGTGATGGTCCAAGTAGGAAGATAATTCCTGTGGACGTCATTAAGCCAAGGTTTTAGATCATTGTTTGGTCCAGACGTAGCTATCGAGCTAATGTTTCATATTGTGTGCTGGGCAGTCTTCCAGGTTCTTTATCTGAATTATATAATTTTATCCTTAACACAATCCTGTGAAACAGGTGCCACTATTACCTGCATTTCCCAGCAGGTACCTGTGACCTAGAAAGGCTCGTGACTTGCCTCCAGCCCCGCAGGCGACGCGGTGAGTGCGGGATGGGAGCTGTGTGCCGTCCTGTTCTCCTCCCCTCTCGGGCTGGAACTTCCCGGCTCCGGAATGAGAGAGCTGCATTGTGTTATCTCTGTGATCTCTTCGGGTTGGAAAATTCTGTGATCTGTGACTTCCCACCTGGAGAGCGCCCCAACTTGCGCTCTCGGCCTCCAAATTCGCAGGCGTCAGCTCGGTGCCCACTGCGGGGCCTGCCTGAGTGGGGTGCCTGCCCCCTGTGGTTACTTCCGGAGGAGAAACGGCCTGTCTCTTGTTACTGGTGCCACACCTGGTGATTTATGGTGGAGAAAACGGGACCTGCAAATTGAGTGCCTTTTTGAAAGAGGGGTTTCTTGGGAGACTTCCGAAACAACCACAGAGGGTCTTTTTTTAAAAATCAGCTTTATTGAGGTACAGCTTATTTATCGTAAAATACACCCATGTCAGGTGTGGAGGGAGATTTAACCGACATTTCCATTAGCCCACAAAGTTCTCACATGTACTTTTTTTTCCTTTGCTTTTTTGATTGTGGGTGAAATCTACATAACTTAAAATGCAACAGTTTGACCATTTTAAGTGTACGATGCAGGCACATCGGGTCTGTTCGCAATGATGCGTAACGTCACTGCTATTTCCAGAACGTTTCCATCGTCCACAGACTCTGCTCCCACTGGGCACTAAGCCCAGAGTGTCTTTTTAGCCTCTCACTTCTGTACAGAAGCGAAGACCACGCGCCTTAATTGAGATAAACTTCATGAAGGCATATTTGAGTTTGGCAGCAGATTTTGCAGAAGTGACAGAGCAGAGCTCATTCTCTTTATTAGAAACAAATAATCAGTAGGAACAATCTATTACAGATTCAGAACAGCTTGCTAGCTGGTCCCTCTGCTTGTTGCTATTACTCTAAAAACCAAGAGAAGCAGTAAAGGTGAGCTGTTCATAGGAAGGAAATGACAGCGATCGTGGACGATGAAATGACAGTGTCCCCACCAGTCGCGGTGCCCCCTCCGTGGAGCTGCGTTCTAGGCACTCCACCGCCTCGCCGCCTGCCTGGGGTGCCGATTCCCTCCGCAGCCGAACAGACGCAGCTCGGGCCTGTGACCGAGACGGGCTCTGCTCTGTGGTGGGGTCGGGGGCAAACCACAGAGCCCCAGGGCTGAACCCCACTGTCTGCCCTGTGGAGACCACTCGGTACAGCACTGCCCAAGCCTGCAATCCCCTAAGCAGGGGACACCTCGGTGCTTCCTCGCAGGGGCCTAGGCTTTGCAGAGGGGACGGAGGACTATGGAACAGACATTCTAAAACATTCTGGACAGTGCAGAAAGCGTTTGTCGCACCCGCTGATGCTGGAGCCTCCCGGGTGGGCAAGGCACTGAGTCCACAGACATCCTTGTCGGCGAAGGTGCCCGTCGCAGGGTTGGACATGGGGCCATGCCCTTGCACCCTTTGTTCGTGGGGTACTAAGGAAAGCCTGCCAGTTTCACTGAGCAAAACAGCGATTGCATGTCAACGGGAGCTGGAGATACCTGCATTTAGTGCCACAGCCTGTTGCCCGCATTTTGCCCAGCTCCTTGCCCACGGCCCTGCAGCAGTGACCGCTGTGCAGGGCAGGATGTCAGAGGGCCTCACGGACCTTGCTGTCGGGTGAGGGCATTTGTGAACACATGTTTCCAGGCCTGTGTACCGCCTGACGCTTTCATTTCCAGACCATTCCTGTCTGTGGGTTCGGGTGAGCCAGTGGCAATGCAGGGACTTCTGGGATTTAGGAACCAGCTGTGTGTTGGGCCCTGTCCTTCCGGCCTGTGGACACTGCAGCTGCTGTCACCGTCCTCACGCCGGGGTCCTGTGTCCCTCCCTCGGGCTCCGTCAGCCCTCCTCCACCCCCTCTGTCTCCCACCCACTCACCGCGGTCCCTGTCTGGGCACTGGGGGCTTGGGGTGGGGGAGAGGGCCGTGCCGGCTCTTCCCTGGGTGACCTGGGCTGGTTGTTTAAGCTTCCCGGACTCAGTTTCCCCAGCTGAGAATGTGCTTGAGAACGCTGAGGCAGTGTCTGGCGTGTGGTCTTTGCTGAGTAAATAAAAACGGGGTCTCAGAAAGAAATGGTTACGGACACCTGATGTCTAGGGAGAGGGGGGTGGGAACGTTCACTGCTTTCATGGTAGTTGGTCTGAGGAGGAAGTTAAAGAACAGGGAAGTTGCCATTTGTCCAGTTTGCCCGGGAATATTGAGGGCATCAGCCTTTGGACCTTTGCCCAGTGGGGTGAAAAATGTCTACTTGAGAAAGCCGGAGCTCCACCCATCGTGGTGTCCTGCAGATACATAAAGGCCTGTGGTCCCCGGCGCTGCTTCCTGTGGCCTCTGCCTCCCTCGTTTTTGGTGGACGCTCTTCCCAAAGGCGCCTGCCACCGCCCAGCCCTCTCCCTAATTTCAGTCCAGTGTTTCTGAAGTGGAAAGACCCCTTGGGCACGCAAGGGGAAGCAGGAATGTAAACACGAGCATCCCCAAAGTGGAGTCAAGCAAGTCAGCCGGAAACTGGAGGCGGGACGAGCGCAGGGAGGGAGACGGGAGAAGGCCCGGAGGCCCAGACGCATGGGCAGCCCCCGCGCAGCGCGACGTGGGGGCCTCACGGTGTCTCGGCCCCCGGCCCGGGGTGGGGGAGGCCGGCCAGGGGGCTGCTCCGGAACCCCTGACCCAGAGACCAGATGCACAGCTCTGTCTCAGGGATGACCTGCTGCCTTCCAGACGTTCTAGCTACTGCTGCGGTTAGCGAAGCCATACTAAGCACTGCTGAATTACTAGTAACTTTTTGCAAATATGCATTTTTTTCATTCACTTATTCAACAAGTACTTATTGTCCGTGAATCTCATGCCGGCCAGGAGGGAAAGGGCGGCTGTCACGTGCTGCTCACGTGCGGAAGGTTGGGGAGCAGGACCCGGCCCGGTGGGAAGGAGAGCCGGGGACGCGGACGTCAGCCCTTCAGGGTCCAAGACCAAGGAAATGTCCTACCTGCCTGGCCCAGTCAGGCTTTACTGAGTGCCTTTTGCTGCTGCAAATACATGTATTTAAGAAGCAAGGACAGAAACCACAAGGGCTCTGGGCTGCTGGCTGACTGCAGCGTACGCACACATCCTCTCCTCTCGGCAAGCCGAGCATGGCCGTTGGAACGGAAAGAGCACTTTAGCATGTTCTTGGGTACGACTGCTTCTCAGAAGGGCCCCAGTTCCCCTTTAATTTGCTTGTGCGGGCTGCGGGCTGTAGGGGCTCACAGCCCAAACTCCGTGATGCAGTCTCCGGGAACCAGGAGTGGAAAGAGGACATTGGACAGGGCTGTGGCTCTGGGGTTGCTGCAGCAGCCCAGAGCTTAGCGGAAGCTCAGTCCCGGCAGCCTTCACGGCGGGCAATGCGGGGGAGATGGGCCACACGTCACGAGAGTGCACAGGCCTGGAGGCCCCTGGGGTCCGGGGGCCTTTACTTGATCCGTTATTATTAGTGTACTTTTGGGGAGGCACCACTTGTACAGGACTCGGAGAGTTTGGCCATTAGGGTAAAGGGTCTGCTTGTAAGGAGGCATCGACAGAGCCCCACATTTAATCCGTGTCCCGTCAAGCTGTCGTTTCAGCCACTTGGACACTGGGACATGTGGGCCGGTGAGCGCTGGCGTAGGACTCACCAGCTCTGTTGTCTGCATTTCTAGTTGCTGCCACTTTTTTTTCATCCTTGAACAGATGCCCCAACAGCTGTTCCCAGGGAATGTCCCTGAAGAGCTGCCAAAGTCAGGGCCGTGGCCTTCCCTGCCGCAGCCCCTTGGTCTCGGGAAGTGTGTCCATGTGAGAAGTTGGCCCTTTGGAATCCTGGGGATGGTCTTTGCCCTCGGAGAGCAAGATACATCCTAAGATAGCATCTGGGCTCCTAATTTGTGCATTAATGGGGAGGAGGAGGATATCCTGGTTTGTGCAATTTGCACAGCCTCAGTGGTCTTCATTAACAAAAACGCACGGGCTCAGTTGCCGAGCGAAATGTGTGCTCGTTCCCATCCTTCTCTTCAGCGGTTGCGTAGACAGTCCCTGGGGAGCGAGTAGATTTCAGGCGCAGTTTAAAAAACAACCGGTCCCCCATGTGCTTCTCCCTCCTGCCCCTCACACTTCTGATTCCGTTGATGTTGAAGGTTGTTTGTCAGCTGTAGGGCCTGAGCCGGGTGCAGAGATGATCGGGGCTCAGGACAGAGGGGGGCCGAGAGGCTGGTCAGTGCCCAGGGCCGCGGAGGTCACCTTGGGCATGTGGAGTATCTCGTCAGTGTCCTGAAAGTGACGGGAACCCACCGAAGGACTTAATGCAGAGGTCCTGTGACGTTCGTAATTTAGAAGAAATGATGTAATTGATAGAATACACTTGCTTTCACTCAGCAGATATTTATTGAAAACTCATTACCTGCCAGACATTTTTGTAGGCCCTGGGGATGGAACAGTGAGCAATACTGTAGAAATACCCTACGTTCAGGAGAACTTAACATCTAGGGAGTAGAGACAGAAAAGAAACAGAGAAGTTAATGAAATGATTGATTAGGTGAGAAGTGCTGCAGGGATAAGTGCCGCCCTCTGTCCCTCTGAGCACAGCTGGAAGAGCTACCCCAAATGAGGCCACACCCGAACTGACAACACATCTTCAAAGGGTTCTGTTTGCAGATGGGCTCATGGCCGCGGGAATGCGCATTAAGATTAAGAACACGTCTTGATTGGGGGATGTTCTGGTTTGCTAATGCTGCCCTTTTGCTGAACACCAGAAATGGATTGGCTTTTATAAAGGGGGTTTCTTTGGTTACAAAGTTAGGGTCCTAAGTCCATAAAGTTCCAATCTAAAGCATCTACAATCCGGTACCTTCACTGGAGAAAGGCCATTGGCATGCGGAAAACCTCTGTTAGCTGGGAAGGCACGTGGCTGGCGTCTGCTTGCTCCCAGGTTGTGTTTCAAAATAACTTTCTCTAAAATATCTCTGTGTCAGCTTCTCAGGGCAAGCTCTGGGCTAGTCCCTCCAAAGCTTCAGCAAAACTCTGCTTCCAGTGGTCGTCTTCAAAATGTCTCTGTAAGTTGCAGCAGCCAGCTCCTTCTGTCTGAGCTGCTTACGTAAGACTGTAGTGAACTAATCAAGGCCCACGGTGAACGGGCGGGGCCGCGCCTCCATGGAAATTCTCTGATCAGAGTCGTCATCTGCAGTTGGGTGGGTCGCACCTCCATGGAAACTGCCTGATCTGAAGTTTCCCACTTAATCAGCACTAACACCTCTGCCCCCACAAGACTGCATCAGTGAACGTGGCATTTGGGGGACATAATACGTCCAAACCGGCACAGGGGACATAATTCAACCTACCCCAAGACCTAAAGAGGGAAGTACATTCAAGGGAAAAAAAAGAAGGGTTTCAAAGGAGGAAGCCTTCCTTGTTTTGGGCAAGGAATATTCTCCTTATACTGCAGCATCCTACTGTCCATTAAAAAAGCATAAAGATGCCAGGTCAAAAATCCCAACGTGGGCTGGCTAAAGGGACAGGGGCCTGACGACACTGGAGGCCGGTGAGGTTTCATTTTGTAGAGGTCTCAGAAGGTAAATTTTCCAAGAAGGGGCACTTCGTAAAGTGGGGGCTGTCAGCCACGGAAGAGAGAGCCTTTTGGGATCACCAAGGGAAGGAAGGAGGCAGTCTGTGTCTAAGTAGGAAGTACAGCAGGCAGTGACAGTCTGCAGACAAGGCTGGGCCAAACGGCTCCTGCAGGCCGCACTGTCGTTAACTAGTAAATGCCCCCGTGTTTCTCTCCCTCCCCGGCTTTTCTGTGGAGAGAAAAAAGGAAGACAGATGGAGAACTCGGTACCCTCCCTCGTTCTTGGGAAGCTGGGTGCTCTGTAGGGGAGGGACTGGCTGTCTCCTGAACAGAGAGTTCAGGGCCTTAGCCAGACAGCGGGTTTTCTCTCCAAGAACACGGTTACTGCACCGAGAGAGAACATTGTGATTTAGGAAAGAAGCCAGATGACGGGGGAAGGACAGATGGAAAAAGCCTAAATATTTATGACATTGAGGACAGAGAGAGAGAATGAGGAAGTGAAAACAACAGGTAATTTTAAAAATAGACAGTCAGCCAATAGTTTTCATTAGCTCTTTGCCTTAAAAAATTTATGTAAAAAATAAACTTTTATGTGATTTGCTAATAGTATATATGAGTTTTATTTACCTCTTTTTGTGTCCTTCCTTCCTAATTTTTTCATATTTATCATATAAATAGTGAGGATATTTGTCAGCTAGAGGAAAACTTTCTTTACCTAAAAGCCTACTAGAAGTTAAGAACTCCCACCAAGTTTTACTTCTGTTCACTAATTTACTTTAAAAATATTTATTGAATACTTACTATATACCACCCCTGTTCCAGTCTCTGGGAATTTATCAGTAAAACCAGACAAAAATCGTGCCTGCCTTCATGGAGTTTTCCTTATAATGAGAGAAAATGATGATAAACAGCAGGCGTGTGTTTAAAACAAAATATTAGATGGAAATAGAGTTATGGAGAAAATAAAGCAGGAAGGGAAGATAGGAAGCGCCAGGAGTATGGAGGTAGGTGTGTATTTGGGGTGGTGTGTATTGGGGGGTGGGTGTGTGTTGGGAGGTGGGTTTCCAGTTTTAACCAGGGACGTCAGGAAGACCCCTCTGAGATGGTAACATTTGAGCCAAGTGAGGGGGTCGGCCAAACAGACATCCTGGGAAAGAGTGTTCCAGACAGGGGGGCCGGCAAGTTCTGGGCACTGAAGCGTGGGTGAGCCTTGGGGGTCCCAGGAGCCGCAGGGAGGCCAGCATGCCCAGCGCAGACTGAGACCAGGAGAGGGGAGGTCATAGGTGGGTGGGGACAGAGCAGGCCGGGGCTTGACAGGTCAGCGGAAGGTCCTGGGGTTTTCTTGTGTGCAGTGGAAGCCCTGGGAGGGCTTCGAGCTCGGGGGAGACCCACCTGGCTTGTGTGTCACGGGGTCACTCTGGCTGCCCGCGTGTGATGGGCCTGGGTTTGCCAGGCCCAGGGGAGCAGAGGGAGGTGATTAGGGGACTATTGGAGTAATGTGGGGAGAGACGACTGTGGCTTAGATGATGGCGACGGTCGTGAGGTAGTGAGAAGGGCCGGGTTCTGGATGCATTTGAAGGTGAAGCCAACAGAATGTCTTAATGGATTGGAGTGTACGAGAGAGAGAAGGGCCAATGAGCCCTCCAGATGTTCTGGCCCGAGCCACCAAGGGTGAAGTTTCTGAGATGAAGGCTATGAGTGGAGCAAATTTGGGTGGGAAATGTCTTCGGCTTTGGGCGTCCGTTGAGCTCCCTGTTCGGCATTCCAGCTGCAGATGTGGACCTGAAGGGACCCCGAATGCAGAGGAGGATGGACTTGTGCGGAAATGAGGAGAGGCCCAGGCTCAGTCTGGGGCACATGCAATGTCAGAGGTCTGAGAAGGGGAGTCAGCAGAGGAGGTGGGAGACCTGTACGCCGGAATCCTTGGATCCGAGGACGTGTTTCGGGGTGGTGGGAGGATCGCCGTGCCAAATGCAGTCAAGTAAGGTGAAGGCTGTGGGGTTTAAAAACACAGAGGTCACTGCGACCTAGACAGGCAGTTTGGGGCAGTGACGGGGCCAAAGCCTGGCTGGAATTTGTTTAGGGGAGACTCAGAAATTAGAGGCAAGGAGTCCAGACTGATGAGGCGTTGAGCTGTGGGAGCAGAGAAACGGAGAAGGGGACCACAAGCATTTTACTTTTATAGATGCAGGAAGTTATAGCATGTTTGTTTGCTGATGGGACGTAGCCAAAGAGGAGTTGTTGATAATCAATATGCATCAAAATGTCCAGAATTCAGGAACTGGCATTTTAAAAATCACCCACCTGTCATTTGGATGGTCATTATGGGTTATAATCGACCGAAATGCCAGAGCCTCGAGTGTATTTCATCCTTGAAATTCCTTTCTAAGAGTGCTGTAGAATCACAGGGAGTAAGAAATGAAAGAACGCTGAGAATTTAGGACATTCAGTGGCTTTCAGACTTTTTAGCCAGGGGATCCCCTTTCCAAATGGAACTTCGGGGGGAGCCCAAGGTTTTGCTTCTCTTAGTGACCCAAGGGGATGCCCAGTATGTTCTGAGCAAAGACCCAATACTTCCCTTTTAATCCAGGCACCTCATTTGACCAACAAGGATTCTGGAGGTTAAGGTTCTTGCCTGAAGACAAAGACAAGGCTTCGCGTAAGGAAGCTGGGGTCCAGGGCGCTCTCCTCTCCACTTCACCGCTGGGCCCCTGCGGCCACGTTCCTTCCCGGGATTTCCTGCTCCATTGCAACATCTTCCTGGATGAGTCAGTGACTGGGAAGGGTGTGGCCTCGTGGCCCAGCACTTGCCGAGGACAAAGGCCACCCTCTGTGCCCCCCGCTTTGGGGCCCAGCTCCCAGCTGTGGAGACCTGATGGGCATCCCGTGCGTGGGGCTGGTCCTCACTGGCATGCCAGGCTCTGCCCCAAATGCTTGGGGAAGGACGTCTGCCAGCGGGCAGCTCCGAGCCCTTGCTGGGCCCCACGGTTCACGCCGCTCATCCAGCAGAGCAAGGCCACACGAGCGTGAGGCGGCAGGCCTCCTGAAGGGACATTGCATGGCTGCCTCGATCCGCTACCACCGTGTCCGGTTACGTTTGTTTAAAACAAAGCTGAGCCATTCGGAGTTCCCTGCCAGGCTGAGGCAGTTCTGCCCAGCGGAGGCCCGGCCCCTGGGCCTGTTCGCTTCGCCGCAGATGGTGACATCCTCTTCAAAAGCAAGTTAGCACGGCCGGGGCCCTGCCCTTTGCGGTGTGTGGAGCAGTGCTGGGTCGGTGGGGATTTTTTTGTTCTTTGTGAGACACCATTGAGCTGGACCTTTCGGACAGACACACACACATTATACAACAGTAAAATATGTTGAAAAATGAGTCATTGCATGTCAGTCCTTAGGCTCAGAATTCTTTAGTGTCTTCTGGTCTCACTGCAGAAGACTCCAGGGGCCATCGCAGCCACGTCACTGAACTCGTCTCCTCCTTTCTTCCCACCGCAGCTCTGCCCTTGTTTTGCTCAGTAAGTCTTTCTTGAAATGATACGAAACGCGACTAAAATAGTGTTTGTCCTCATGGGGTTGGAGCTGTGTCTTTGAGTTTCTGTTTGGATGATGCCACGGAGAATTAAGTACTTTATTGGTGCCTTTTAAAATAATGATTGTGATGGATTTTTCCCCCTTAAAATAGACTTTACCAAATAGGCTTTATATTTTTCCTGTTTATAAAATAATAGATAAAATTCACGAGAAAGTTAAAAATCACCCGTGACGCCAGCACCAGAGATGGCCACTGTTGTGTTTTGGTTGTCAGGCTTTCAAAGTTTTCTCCTGTGTGCATTGCACGTAGGCTATATCTTTTGTTCTTCTTCAAAGAGTTTTAAAGTCGGTCTTAAGGAAGAGATTGATAGAAATACGAGAACAAATCCACTCCTTCACTCGTTTGGTTTTAAGCATGGTGAGGGAGTAGGTTACCGCCAGCGGGGTTCCAGAAGGACCTGGTGGTGTTTGGGTGGAAAGTTGTGCAGAGTTTTCAAGCTGTTCTGAAGGGTAATTGTAGATGTCTAAAGCCGGGGTGAACATTGAACTTTTCAGAGCACGCTGTGCATTCTTTGGCTCACAGAGAAGTTTGGACACATTAAAATAATCTCCTGAGCGCTATAATAGTGGCAGATGTCCATGGGTAAAATGGCTTGAGTTTTTAGAATGTTTTATTAACTACTTTTGATGGAAATCTCTTTATGGTGACTTTAATGTGTGGTGTCACGCCACATCCATCTTTCCAAAGGACACCTGTAGTTTCAGCAGCGCCACCTGCTGATGGGGTAACCTAGCTCCTTACACGGAACACAAGCCTTCACAGGAAGTTCCCGTTTGTTCCACATCCATGACCAGCCTTCGAGTTGGGCCAGAGTCCCCGCTAGTGGCGTGTGTGCTCTCGGGTTTTCTCCCAACATCACGTGTTGGTGGGACTTTGGGTGAGGCCCACACAACCTCTGCAGCAATTTTCCCTCAGATTTCCAAAGAGATCAGTCTTGACAGTATGCTGAATATTACATCTTTTACAGGATACTCAAAATTTATACTTTGCATTGGAAGATTTTGTAGGAGAATGTATGATGTATTATCTTTATGCCATTCCTATGCTGTCAGAGGTTGGTATTTGGGAATAGCCTGGAGAATGAACTTTTCAGTTCTCAAGATTGTTGACATTTTATCTTCATCACCAGGTAACTCACTGCTTTCCAAACACTTTCTTTCTGGCTCCCTTTATAGAAATGACTCCGCCATTGCAGTCTCCCTGAAGGCTGATGTAGGAATAAGAATATGGGAATCCTCTGCATTTTCATAAACTCAGTGTCTACGCTAAGCTGCGTAGTTATTGTACAGCGCCCTTTGGTACAGAGAGTGGCAAGCCCTCCTGAATCTGAGAAGTGAGAGGAAGTTGGTCCCTGATGATTTGGGGACCCTTCTCTGGTGCGGCCCAGCGCTCGGTGGCAGCTACTTGGAGTGCAGTTTGTCATCAGTTATTAAAGCTCTCCCTGGTCACCAAATGCTCTTGTTCCTTCTCTCAGCACTTCTCGGTTGATGTTTCTGGTCTTCTGCTCATTGTTTCCCATCTTTATTGAACTTTGCTTTTATTATAGGCGCTCTTGTCCACCCACATAAAGTCATGATCTCTGGACTAGGAAGAATAATTTACACTCTCTAGGTAAAATTGTTTATTCTAATTTTAGAAACCTACAGATTCCTTACTTACAGCTTGCTAATGGATTAACTTTAACCTCTTTGTTTTCGCTTACCTGGAGAAGGCCCTGTTACTGAGAGCAAGTTCTAGATTTTCATGTTGGAAATGATGGCACCAGCATTCACTCTCAATTCCCAGATTGTGAATGATGGAAGCGTGAACTGCGTGAGCCGATGTTGCTATATCGATTTTAACAGAAATAGCTGACAGGGACAGCTTCCCCAATTCACAAAAAAGGCTGACTTCACAGCTGTGATGTAATCCTGTCTAGGAGAGCCACATTTTGTGACTGAGCTCACATCTGTGAAAATCAGGCTTTAAAAAGAGTGTCGGACAAATTGAGAACAACTTTTTGTTGTCTTTTATCTAATAGAATGTTGAATCTGCCAACTGTGTTAAATTTAGTTTCTGCCACACAGATTTGTTCTCCTGGAAGACTGAACATTTATCTTCTAATCCTGTCAAAGATTAGAATATTCAAATTGTTAAGCTACTGGTCCTTTAAAAATGGAAACTATCTTTTTAAAATAAAAATTGGTGATTCATGGAAAACTCTAGGATAGTCCATTTCTTTCCTAGTTTTGCAACTCTTAAAATTGCTTGTTTTTTTTCCAAAGGCAACAAAGCATTAGAACATTCTCTTACTTTTAATCACTCTTTTCATTTTTATTCTCTCATACAGTATACCCCAACTAGGGAATATTACTTCATGCATCATTAGAATGGGGTTCACAACAAAAAGATTTTTTCCTCTCAATTTGATAGAATGTTTGGGTTTTTTGTTCCGTCACAGGGAATTCATTCTGTAACTTTGGGTAAGTCAGGAATTCTCTCTGGACTGTTCTCTCATCTGTGAGAGGCAGAGGTCAGACTAGTGGGTTTGTAGGGCCCTCTTGGCACTAAAATTTTGTAATGCAAAGTCACTGAAACTCATTAGCAGCTTTGTGGAAGAATATAGAGAAACTAAAGAAGACCCCCAGTTTAGAGAGAATTCTATTATTATTAAAGTATATAAAGTGATTCTAGAGTTTATTGTGGATTATGGGAATTTTTTCATAAGGAATCAAACAGAAAATTATGGCTGAAAGGAAAGCCATTTTCTTGAGGTATTTAAATGTTCCAGACTTTTAAAAAGAAGAGAAATTGTTTAGACATTACAAACGTCGTGATCAAATTCATAGCCCCGTAGGACACAGTGGTTCCTGAGTTGCCCTCCACTCAGATGTCACACATCTGAAATCGCAGCACTGGGCCACCAAAAAGTTTATGATCCTTAACAGTCCTTGATTTCCCTTCACTTCTGACTTGGCAGCAATACCCGACGTTCCACAAAGAATGGACAAAATGTAATAAGAAATATTATATAAGAATATTTTCTAATTTTTCTGTCTTCCTTTGTTAGTTTTACTCCATTCAGGACCTAGGACCCCAAACTGTGGTTTAGCCGTCAGCAGCCGCGGTCCCACAGGTTTGTAACTTCGTGTTCTCAGCTCACAGCTCTATCTACCGAGCCCCCATCCAGCAATCTTTAAAACGTCTACCTCTATTCAGAGATCTTTTTAGTCTTCCCTTTTTCAATTGGCAAATACTAATCAGACATTCCAGTAAAGCACTGTCCTCTACAGAGAGAACTGCGGGACGAGCGTCCCCTTCTCCTTGGGCAGCTGCTCTCTCCCGCTGCTCGTGAGTCACCCTGAGGAGCTTGGGAAACCCCAGTGTGAGCCGCAGGCGGTGAAGCCCCAACAGCCGTGATTTTTAAGATGCCCCGATGATTCCTGGGTGCCGCTGAGGGCCCTAATTGTTTTAAATGTCACAGTAGCCTCGTTATTAGGGCTCACCATGCGTGTGTCCAGTGGACCGACTTTGGGTCTTAAGTACGATGGAAATGGTTTCGGAGCACGTTTTAGGATGAGGCTGGAGCCTGGCTCCACAAGCCTCGTTGTGCTAACTTGGTCAGATGTTTCACTGTGGTCTACAATTTCCTTTTCTGTAATTCCATGTCATTAATATTTACACTCAATAGCACTAGAGCAATTTCTCAGTATTTTCTCTATGATTTCAAGAAGTTTAAACATGCAGCTTTTCCAACACATATTCATACATTTCCAACATGTATGGAAAGACCTTTAGTTTGATGTTCAGCCAATTAAGAACTGGTCAGAACATTGAGATTTAGATTCTATGAGTTGGAAATTTAATGGGCCACGTTGATGCTGATTTCCATGGTCTAAGAAGAAAGAACTTCCTAAGCTCCTCAGTAGCAAAAGCCTTTCTAATGCTTCGGGGGTAATGCTAAGCCTACTTAAGGCACAGACTACTGGGAGAACTTGGTTATGTTCTCGGACACTGCTGACTGTGAGTGAGTCTCACATTTATTAAAGCGGACCTGGAAGCGGGATGGAAAGGGCCTGAGCCGAGTCAGAGGATTGAGACACAAATCTGGATTTCGCCATTCATTAGTAGCATAATTATGCTCAAATCACTTAATCTCTGAGTCTTAGTTTCCTTACCTATAAAATGTGAACGAAAATAGCTGCCCTAATGATTTCACAGGTCCTTAGGAGGCTCTAATCGGATCACTCATTTGTTCAACAAATGCATGATCCACCAGGTATGCACGAGACGGCACCGGGCGTGAAGGGCTCCGGTGAGGAAGCCTGTGGGCTGGGAAGAGGCGGCAAACACATCTGCCGCTGTGCACATCTGGAGCGAATGTTCACCGAAGTGCTGCCGAGGGGCTGTCTCTGTCGTCTGTCTGTGCTCTAACACCAGCGCCTAACCCAGGGCCTGGGAGAGGGTGAATCACGGAGTTCGTTTCCTTGCACATATTTTGTTGCCTTCGAGGGGTCTCCCCTCAAACAACCAGAAATGAGTAAAGGGCTGGTTGTAATTTTTGTTTTGCTGCTGGTTTAAAGTTCCACACAAACTTGAATAGAATGGCCTAACCTCAGAGCCTGTCAAACCACAGCTAGGGTTCAGTGTTTTTCATCTGGAGTTTGATTCAATTCAGGTTATTATTCCCCTTTTTTTCTGTCACTGTTTCAACATCTGGAGTACCTGGTTTGGGCCAATGTACTTTTCATGTTTGGTATTAATCCCAAGTCCAATATTTCTTTTGGAAAGGCAGATAAGTTCTTTCCTTGACATCCTTTTCTTCCATTGAGTTAAAAAAGAAAAGGTCCCTTTGATGGCATTGGCCATCCTCCAGTGAAGGTACCCGACTGCTGATGTGTCACCTTGGACACTTTATGGCCTTAAGACTGTGACTGTGTAACCAAATAAACCCCCTTTATAAAAGCCGATCCATTTCTGGTGTTTTGCAAAAAGGCAGCATTACCAACCAGAATAAGAACACATTTTTAATTTTTATTATTATTTTTTAAGCAATCTTCTTTGTAACTTTCTGACTTAGACTCTCCATCCCTAGATTTTTTTATTACAAATGTTTGTATTGCTGAGAATTGAAGATGATTTTATGTGATCTTCATGCATTGTAGTCTACTCTTGGTAGATTATTAAAAAAAAATCATGTTGGTTTTTAAATGAATTTAATGAATTTTTAAGGAGAAACTTTACTTATAATCAACAAAAGTAGGAGTGTCTTCTCCAGAAACTAGCAAGAGAGCCCAGAGCCCTGGCCACCAGCAGCGCCCCCCCCCAAATCCCTCAACCTTTAGGCTGCCTTTCCGCAAAGTTGAAAAAGGCGTCTCTCCTCCAGATGGAAGCAGCCCTGCACCATGGTGGCAGCTGGGCAAGTGCCACAAGCACCTAGTTTTTGTCCCCCACCTCTATCTCCTGATAGGGCCCAATAGGGCCTGTTTGTACAGAACACAAATTGTATGACTGTTCCCAGCAGCCCTGCCTGGGGAGCCTGACGGGAACGCAGCTCTAACTCACTGCGCTAGACCATCTCTGATACCCCACCCAGCACTGGTGTCCCGCAGTTCTTCAGAGCTGCAGCCTCACCCTGTCATCCGAGACACGCGGCCACGGCGGTGTGACGTTTGGTGACTTTCTCCAGGTGGGAAGAGCCTGGAAACCCACAGCGGGTGTGAGTGGGAAGGAAGGGGGCCCTGATCTGTCACTGAGATGCCAGGAACTGGCGCTGCCTCGAGTTACCCCAGATTTACCGAACGAGACTGTATGTAACTCTCCTGCCAGAGGGAACTGAGAATATGTCCTGAGCCAAAAGCACTGAAGAATTTGGATGTTGCCCTCTGCTTCACACTGCCCACGCCCTGGCCCCAGAGTTGAGACTAGAGGGGCTGATTTAATGCAAACAGTTGTTCATCCAACCCCTTTGATCCCTCCTGCACCCCACAGAGTGTCCTGTGTAGACCAGTGGTTGTCAACTTCTAGGATCGCTGTCTCCGAATAGCCTGAGGAGCCTGTTCAAGTGCCGCTTCCTGGCCCCAGCCCAGACCCTCTCCTAACTATCAAAACTTTGTGTGCTGCCTCAGCGCCTGTCTCACTTTGGCTGAGCCACGTGCCTCAACACTCATCTTTGGCCTGGTAAAAATAAATAGCCTTTTGCCCCTGGGAGATAACACTCCTGGAGCTCAAACCCACACCTGGGGCCACCACCCACTCCACCGCATGCCTCACCCAGATGGTGAGCCAGCCATCCCCACTGCTCTCGGGTCCCCAGACCCTGTGCCTTTTCATGCACATTTGCTTGAATGAACCAACCTTGACTCTCGCTGGAAATCTAACCTCTACCTTGGACCCCAGCAAAGGCACAGCCCAAGGCTCCCTCTTGCTCTCCTCGTGTGCCCCCCACCTGCTGGTTGAGCCCCTGGAGCCAATTGCACCCTCCCATGGGCCCTTAGCACCCCTCTCTCCCTGGGACCTGTGAGTAATAAACTGTCCTTTTCTCGTGTGTAAAAAAAAAATGTCCCTTTGTGTCTGTGATTTCCAACAGCTGGGCTTTAGCATTTCCACCTTACGGGGTGGCGGTGGGGGTGGGGCTCAGCTTCAGCAGTGCCCCTCACACCTGCCCAGGTAGCACTACCTGTGGAGAGGGTAGCCGGCGAGGGGACGCCAATGTGGCTGCAACCAGGATGCGAAAACAGGCCTGGAGCTTCAGGGCTGCCTGTCTCGAATCTCTTCTAGGGGCATGTATGCAAATGAGAATTTGCCATGGCTGCTTCATACTGGTTCGCGAAAATACCTTTGAGCTTAAATTCTCTCCCTCTACGACAGGTGAGGGGCTCCTCTTCCCACGGAGGTGGACAGGCCCCCTTGATGACGAGGGCAGAGCTGCCAGGCCTCAGCTTGGCGGGCAGAGGGATTTGGATTGCTGGCACCCCGACCTCTTTCTGTGGGAATACGGCGGTTTGGGGGCTGACTTGATCGGCTGCTCTGCCCACGTGTGGACAGATGAAACCGAGGCCTTGAGCAGAGGGGCGTGGGGGTTCCCGCCAGTCGGTGGAGGGTATGGGACCACCCCGATTTCCCAGCCCTTCTAGGGCTGCCTGGCGGTGGGGCCCCGCTGCGGCTGCCGTCAGCGGGTGGCCGGTGCTCCACGCAAGGTGCAGAGCACGGATGTGTCTGTCTCTGTGCCCACGTGCCAATCCGCAATCCCTCGGTGCTTAAAGCGATAGGAAAGCTGTGTGACCGTCACACGTTTTTTTAAAGTCCCGTAACGCGAACTCCACTTCTAATCCTGGTGTCCACAGATCTCAGGGACCCCATTTTCAGTGTGAGCATCAGGGATTTGGGTTTGGTCCCGCCCTGTTCTCATGATTTGCCAGTGAGGCTGTCGGCCCAGGATGCTGCTCGGCAGCAGGGGTACCCCGCTTTTCCCCAGGTTTCACATCTCAGAACCACCTGGTATTGAACCTAGTTTTTGTCAGGCGCTAGATGAGCACCAGGGAGGTTCGGTGTTTTGCCCAGAGCTTCACCGTAAGCCAGGGGCACGTTGGAAATCCACGGTGTGAACTTCTCTTGGTCAAGCCAGAGCTCCGAGGCAGCTGCTGGGTGCCGTGTGGGCTTTCCCCCGGGTGGGGGCTGCCCAGGATGGCTCAGCTGATGTCGTGGAGCCTACAGCTTTGGCTGGGCAGGCCACAGGCAGGGAGGCAGCAGCTGAGCTCACCGTTTGCTGGGCAGTGCCATGGGGTGAGGGCCACGGTTGGCCCCGGCTGCCACGGGTCTACCCAGCCTGCATGGAGGGAGGATCCGGCCGGTAGACCCTCTGTCATCTGGTTCTCAGGACACCCCCCCCAAGGCTGCACCCACACCCTGTGGTGCTCGGGTGGGAACCCCCAGGCATGCACTGACCCTCGTGCTCTGTCCTGCTTTGCAGAGTGCAGGTTCGCCTGTGCCAGCGGCAAATGCTTGGAGCTGGGCTCGCTCGTCTGCAACCAACAGAACGACTGCGGGGACAACAGTGACGAGGAGAACTGCCTGCTGGTGACGGAGCACCCACCGCCCGGCGTCCTCCACTGTGAGTCCTGTGGCCGCCGCCCGAGAGCGGGACGGGGCGCTTGCTGGTTAAGGGAGAGGGGTTTGCGTGGGCACACAGGACTGTGTCTTCTTTCAGACGGGAGGACATTGTGTCTAAAAGTGGGACTTCCCTCCTATTTCAGAGACCATCAGCTGCACTGTGTTTCGGGCTTTTGCTGTTTATGAGAAGCGCAGGCTGAATTCCAAGAAGTATTGTATTGCCTTGGTGTCCCACAGGCCAGTTCTGTAGAGTACGTTGGAGTGCGTCTCCTCAGAACTAATTTTACGTAAGCAAGGAAAGATGTGTGGAGGGTCCATAATTAAAGTAAGAAAGTAGGTCGAGTCATATGAAAGGTTTTAAAAAGGTTCTGATCATGGGCTTTTGTGTTTGACGCTGGATGAGGTTTGACATGTGTGGGCCCCATGGCTGAGGCTCCGAGCATTTCTTGAACTTGGAGAGGTGAACTCTGAGATTGAAGTTCACTGATTTTTGCTCTCCCGGTTTTCATGCAGTGGAAGAAGAGGAGGCTGTTCTGGAGTACGGCTGAGTTTTAGGAAAAGCAGCTTGTTGTTGCCTGGGTTTCCTTGGGTTGGATGGAATGGGCTGAAGGGAGAACCTGGGAAGACCCTTTCTATCCCCCTGACCTGGGATCCTCTTAGCGAGACAATTTCCTGACATGTTCGGCTCCTCTCTCCCCAATTTGACCTGACATCATTTTGAGGAGTTATATTCAATCACGATTTTAAATATTTTGTTGTGAAATGATATAAATACCAATGCTATAAATGTGAAAATGGGAGAGGATTTTTTAAAAACTGCTTTCTCTGTTTTTACCGTACTTACCTGTTGGGGGCAAGCTCAAAAACCCAGGAGGACTGGCATGTTTACGTCTCTTGTTTACGCCTGCTGAGTTCAGCAGGGTGATGGTGCAAATAGTTTTCCCGATGTGTAAGTTCAGAGTTTTTCCTCTGTTGAGTACTCTTCGAGTCCCATCTCCAGAATTGGAAAGGACACTCTACCTTTGGGAATGTTTGGTCAGTTTTCTCCCCTCTGGGTGTAAAGTCTCACACTTGTCACCACTGTCCCCTGCCTGCTGCAGCCAGCCTGGAACTGGGGAGGGCGCCCCAGAGCGACATGCTTTTGCCTTGCTGGCTCCGGCTCTCCCCAGGGCTGGGATGGGTCCTGCCACTGCTTCACAGTCCCAAGCTTCCCCGAGGGTAGAGAGAGTAAGACTAGAGGATGTGGAAAAGAAAACTGGGAGAGTGGGGTCACTCACCTAAGGCTTAGCAAGCAGTACCCCAGAAGGCCAAGAGATCAGGGGGACCCTCTGTTTGTCTTCCCTGGGGATGGAAAAGTCTCTGTGAGCCACAGAACAGAACAAAATGGCCTAGAGTGTGCAAGTGCTGGCTGTGGAGCCAGACTGCTGGGTGGGCACCCAGCCCTGTACTCGCCCAGCCGTGCAGCCTTGGTGGGGACCCCAGTCCCGCAGTCACCCAGCCGTGCAGCCTTGGGGTGCAGGAGGGAGCCCCTGTGCTCAGATCCTTCCGGCACCGTGAGGACTGAATAAGAACAGAACCTTGCAAGTGTCCGCTTGCTCCAAGAGGAGCATCCTAGAAGGAGAAAAGCAGTGCAAGGGCAGTTCCTTATTTCGTTCTCTCTCGACTTGAATAATAGCCCACAAACGTGATAAAGTGCTGAGAATATTGTGAGCCCACGCACGTGGGAGCTTGCCCTGGATTTGAGAGTCTATGTGAAAAGCAGGCAGCCCAAACCCTTGGCCCTGACCCCGTGGGGTTTTGCAGATTCTTTCCCTGAGGGAGGGGCCCCTTTATTTCAGGGTCATTCCTAGTTACCCTCTTTGCCAAAGGAATCTTTTTAAATTCAACTCTGGCTTTCCAGTGTCATCTGACCCTTCTCCTTTGCTTCCTTCCTCTGCAGTGTTCTTTGCTGGTTTTTCAACCCTATTGTGAGATATCGTTTTCCATGCGTATTTTTGAAATGTTGACCCTTTAATTGTGCTGTAGAAACCAGGTGAAGAAGTTTTAGTCTGTTGAGTTACGACTCAGCTGTGCCCAGTGAAGTTTGCCTCAACAGAGGGACCGTAAGATCCTGTTAGCAAACTGTTGGCTCCTACTGTTCAAATAGAAGTACAGCGTCCACCCTCCGGCTGAAGCGGAGGTTACCGCAGTGCGCGCCCTCCCAGGGAACACGGAGGGCCCGGGGACAGTGACACAGGGCTGCGCTGGCTTGAGGGAAGTGAGTGGTTTCCCCGTCCATGAAACAGCAGTAATTTCTGCCCTATAAGGGGGCTGCTGTGTGGATTTACACGAGATAATACAGGCGAACAACTTAGTGTGCTCACAGTTTGTTGTACATCCCGCCTTTTGGGGAGCTGGCTGCTCTGAGGCTCTGTCCTTTGTCTTTAAAACCAGGATGCCAGGAAGGGGCCACTGGTCACAGTGGGTTAGTGCCAGAGCCTCTAGATTGTGTCCCACCTCCTCTGTCCCTGGTGAGGGGTCCCGGTGACCCCCATGCTGACTCCACC
>PVKY010002081.1:0-27662 GCA_004027775.1 Bradypus variegatus | reverse complement strand
TTACAGCACTGACCAGAGACCCTCCTCAGGCCTGGCGTATGGGTCTGGGGTGGGCACACAGCCAGGTCCTCCCAGCTCCAACCTCAGGGTCCAGGAACAGCCCCCCAATCCCTTCCCAGAGCCACTGGCTTCCACGATGCCCTTGGTGGCCAATCAGACCCCCTTGGTGCGGCAGAGCAGGGTAGCGGTTGAACTCGTGCCCTTTTGATCGGCCCCCATAAGTCCCTGTTCTTTCTGGAATACACCACAGAACCCAGAACGCTCAGAGAACCAGCCAAGGCAGTCTGTCAAACACAGCTGAAGCGGGGGATCCAACCCCTCCCAGGGGGTGGAGGGGATGGGGGGGCCTGGATCTTGGCCAGTTAGAAGAAAACGACCACACACAACCAACAATGAGGGCAAAAGAGAAGGGGTGAGGGCAAGGGGGGGGGTAGGGAAGCCCCCTGAGGTGAAATCAAGACACCAAGAGTGACAGCTGGGTTGGGACCCAGCTATGCCGAGTGATAATCGGCGGAAACATTCCAGAAGGCCAGGCTCACTTCCCACCCCAGGGTGTCCTCCCCCTGGGGGCTGTACTCATCTGACCAAGAGCAGCCTAATGGAATGTAGTTTGTGAGGAGGGTTGCCAGATTTAGCAAGAAACCATATAGGATGCCCGGTTGAGTTTGAATTTCAGATCAACAAGTTTTTTTTGATAAGTATGTCCTATGCACTATCTGGTCAATGCAATTATGCTGTTGAACTGCAATTTAAATTTCACTGGGTGTCCTGTGTTTTATCTGCAACCCTATTTGTGAGGTCTGAGCAAGAGTCAGCACAGATGGAGTAGCTGGGGAATTGTCGGGGGGGTCAGGAAGGACCAAGTGTCTGCAGCAGGGTACAGGGGAGAGGGCTGCTGAGCTGGGGAGGGAGTCTGAACCCCTTGGTCTCCAAAGTCTTATGGTGCATACGACCGTATGTGTTGCTGCGGTTTGACACTGCCAGCCCTAATGGTCACCTCCGCTGCTCTCCCTGCTTCAAACCAGAGGTTTGCAACGCTGGCATCACCCAAGAGCCTTAACAAAATTCCAATCCTTGGGTCACCCCCAGAAACTCAGATTTAAATGTTCTGGCCTCAAGTGGGTAGTAGCTGCCCAGGTGATTCCAAGGCACAGCCAGAGGTGAGAGTGGCTGCAGTAAACATGGGTTCTCTAAGCAGTTTTTAGCCATTTTGCATCCTGTCTGTCGGCCTTGTGGGGACAGGATGTTCTCCAGCCCACTGTGTGCACAGAAAAAGGGGGACACAGACCTTTTTAGCCCCAGAACCTCTCATCCAATGGAGTCTTTGGCAGAGGTCTAGTATGTAAAGCAGACCAAGAGCCATCCGACGGAAACTGCTGTGAGTTATATGCAGGTGCCCAGAGAGCCCTGCCAGGGACGAGGTGGGGGCAATGCAGACCCCAACAGGGACCCCTGAAAAGAAA
The DNA here is from genome assembly GCA_004027775.1 of Bradypus variegatus. Lineage (NCBI taxonomy): Eukaryota > Metazoa > Chordata > Mammalia > Pilosa > Bradypodidae > Bradypus > Bradypus variegatus. The sequence continues at coordinate 26,199 of PVKY010002081.1, read as the reverse complement.
TGGAGTTCCCTCAGAGAGGCAGACCCACCTTAAGGCACCCCCTACCTGCATTCCCCTTGGGATCCCACCCCCACCGGGCCTTCCTGCAGGGTAATAATAACTGTCTCGCACTTGCCCTGCCCACCATGGCTCTGTTTAGTGGAGGGTCCTGGGGCTCTGCCCAGGCTCAGGGGCAAGAGAAGAGTGCCATGCTTCCCAGAGAGGCCCGCCATGCACAGGACCCGCAAGACCTTCCTTCTCTGCCTTCGGGCCTCCCCCTCGCTGACCTCCAACCCAGGTCACTAAGCTTGCCCCCTCACTCATCCTCTAAAGAGCTCCTGCAAGGATCTCCAGCAGACAAAGCCAAGGGGCTTGGCTCTGTTCTCAGCACCCTCGGCCTCCGTAAGATTCATAGGGGACCATCTGACCAATTGTTCAGCCGGGCCAGCTTTGAGAGGGGATGGGGAAGTGGTTAACAGCTACATCAGGACTGCGGGGGCAAATGGGTGGACCCATATGGTCACTCAGGCTGTAGGACCAGGGACATGGCTGAACATCCTCCCTCCTCTCCTGGTTCTCCTTCCCCGACTCTTTCTTCATGGGTTCCTTCCTGATGCTTCTTCTGTCTGCCCCTTAAAAGGTAACATCCCCTAAGAGAATTCAAATTGAGTCAGGAGGCTGTCCTGGAGGTTACTCCTAAGCAAGCCTCACCTAGATATACCAAATGGCCACAGTATGATAAGCCCAAATCAACACTAGTCCCAAAAACCTTAAAGAATACCTGGATCCCTAGCTGAGACTCTATAAAAGTTTCACTCACTAAATTTATTCTTCAGAAACTTAAACCCTTTAGAAAACTCCTATGCCGGCTAAGTCCCCAAACCCAGAGGCAACAGCCTCTTCAAGAACAACAAGCCCCCTTCTCCCACATGTCAACACCCCTTTTCAATATGAATAAGTTAGGGTGGTCACTGCCTAGAAGATGAGGAAAGTGATTAAACTAGAGGAAGGAGTAGCAACAGACAAGGTGGAATTTAACAAAGGATGATGAATATTGAATCCTTATATAATTTTCTTTTTCTTAGTTGCTAGGGTATCACAATAGTTAGAAGGAAAGAACTGAAATGGTGGAACTGTAACCCATAGCATCCTTTGAAATCTGTTCTATAGCTACTTGTTAAATTGTAATTTGAAAGCTATACCTTTTTGTATACATATTTCACAATAAGGAAATAACTGAAACGATGGTACTATAACTCATAATAACTTTGGAAATTTCCTATGTGTCTACTTGTTAAATCATACTTTGAAAGATATTACCTTTTGTGCTTATGTCATATTTCATAATAAGGAAATAACTGAAACTGTGGAATTATAACCTATAATATTCTTTGAAATTTGCTCACTAACTACTTGTTAAATTGCACTTGGAAAGCTATCATTTTTATGTATATATGATATATTCTACAATAAAAAAATGAGATTAAAAAAAGTTAATGTCCCCGATGTGAGAATTAGATTAAATTTAGCTTTCACACAGAGTGGGGGCAGTTTGGGGGTCGGCAGAGGGTTAAGAAGACAAGCTGTAATCCGCAGCCAGTCCCCCTGTTTATCTGCCCACTATCCTTGCAAGGTGGAGCTTGGGGGGCGGGTGTTGGGTAGAGGTTCCTAAAATAGCTTCATAACTTGTTACCAAACTGTCTCAGACTGGCTCTGCAGTTGAAGAACAAAGGAAAGAGGCCTGGGCATAACAATTATAGTCAGGGGTGGAGACTTGTTTCAAATGTTTCTTGTTTCAAATGTTTCAAATTCACGCCAGAAACATTTTGAATGTTTCAAATTTGCAGGGGCTAGTTAGGCCTGTGGAATAGAATGTAACCTCTGATATATCCAGCCACTAGAGAAACAGGGGAAGGACTAGCAAGTTAGCCATAGGGAATCAATAGTGCTGGATCTATTGTTTGGTATGCCAACCAACACACTTTGGTTGCACACCTATTCTTGCAAGATCATGAATAAATTCTTCTCTTCTCCACAATTGGGTGAGTGTTTATTCCTTTTAAGGAATAGTGCTTGTTTCTCACACTGAGGAGCAAAGAACTCTCAGTGCCTGTGGGAATGCAAGATGGTGCAGCCACTTTGGAAGACAGTTTGGCAGTTTCTTACAAAGCTAAAGCTTGTCTTACCATGCAATCCAACCAGGCATTTACCCAAAGAGGTTAAAAACTGAGGCCCACACAAAAGCCTGCACACAAATGTTTATAGCAGCTTTATTTTCATTGCTCAAAATTGGAAGCAACCAAGATGTTCTTTAATAGGTGAATCGATAAACACACTGTGAATACATCCATACAATGGGATATTATTCAGCAATGAAAATGAATGAGCAATACAGCCATGAAAAGACATGGAGGAAACTTAAGGGCATGTTGTTAGGCAAAAGAAGCCAGCCTGAAAAGGCTACATACCATATGATTCCAACTCTGTGACATTCTGGAAAAGGCAAACTACAGTGACAGTAAAAAGATTCATGAGGGGTGGAAAAGATGAGTAAGTGGAGCTCTGGAAATTTTTAGGGCAATAAAACTGTTCTGTATGATACTGTAATAGTGGATACATGACATGATGTGTTTGTCAAAACCCATAGAACTACACAACATGAAGAGTGAGCCCTTGTGTAAACAATGGACTTCTTCAGTTAATAGTGATGTGTTAATATAGGCTTATCAATTGTGACAAGTGTACCTCACTCACACAAGATGTCAATAGTAGGGGAAATTGCCTGCAGGAGGGGTAGGGAGAAGGGTATGTGGGAGCTCTCTGTACTTCCCATGCAAGTTTTCTGTAGTCCTAAGACTGCTCTAAAAAATAGTCTATTAAAAAAAAAAGGTTAATGTCCTCAAAATTGTGACCTAAGACTTTGTTTCATCACACTCTGTTCATTTCCTCTGGGAACTTTTACTTGGAAATTAAAAAAATTTTTTTTTTGTTTTGAAGAGTTAATAGATTCCCAGAGTTCAAAATCAAATGCACTAAAAAAACAAAACAAACAAACAAACAAACAAAAAACAAATGTACTCATGAGAAGTGTCAATCCCACCCTATTACCATATTTCCTACCTTGTCTTACATAAAAGATAGCACAACACACAGCCTGGTCTGCACCTTGCTTTTTATTTTTAACCTGATGATATGCCTTGGAAATCACTCCCTATCAGTTCATAGAAAGCTTCTTCATTCTTTTTCATGACCTCATAATATTCCCTTAACCAGTTCCCTCTCAAAGGACACCTGAATTGTTTCCAATCTTTTGTTATTTCAAAAATTAGTACTCATGTATATGCATCACTTAAAACATGTACACATGTAGCTATGTAGGAGTTGCTGCTTAATGGGCAAAGGCATTTGTACTTTGGAAAGGCATTGCCAAACGGTCTTACCGGGGCTCACACGATTGTGCACATCCATCAGTAATGCACCTACCTTGCTTCATTTCCATCTAAGGCCATATTCACGAGACCAGGGGTCAGGACTTCAGCATATCTTTTAGTGGGGGCACAATTCAACTCCCAATACTGAGCAGCTGCTGAGCGGCCCAACAGGCAAGGAAGACCGCCCTCCGGGGAGGCCCTTGTGCAACTAGTTGCATTTCTGGGTGGTCTTAGGGTGGGCTCTTTCTCTCAACTCCTCCCCTGCCCTTAAGATCTGCCCCACAGACCCGGCGCCCAGCGCATTATGCCTGACCATCGTGAAGACCTTTTAAGCCTAAATCCTGTCTCACAGCAGCTTCCCCAGGGAATGGAGACTGAGATGGAGGTTTGCACACATACACACAAAAAAGATTTTCTGAGGAAGGCTCCTAGGAACAATGCTCGTCTGGGAGCAAGGGAAGCAGGTCTGAGCAGAAGGAAAAATTGAGTTGTCATGCTGTGGTAATGGAGCCCGCAGCCCGTCTCACAGGGAGCACCTGATGGGAAACCCTTTCAGTGATGTCCCACATCTAGACAGGGGGTGGCCATTCTGCTCTGCATTGACCTTGGGTGGGGCAGCTTCCTCCAGCTGAGGGCTCCCTGGAGAATAAGGAAGCCACGGGTCACCTACAGCCCTGGCAGCTGGGGGTGGGTGTTTTGGATCACCTTCTCCAAGCTTCTGAGTAGTGGGTTAGCACCAAAATCTGGGGTCCTTGACAAGTTGTTAAATCCTATAACACAGGAAAGTGTTGACATATCAACAACTCCCCTTACCCAACTTTGTGTTCTGCCCCCCTTGACCCAGCAACCTCAGAGTCCAGCCCCATACTCCCCCAGCTCCTCTGGTACCATTGGTGGGGGCTAGCCCCTTTCCTCTCTAAGCTGGCCCAGCACTTCCCTAGTCCGGATCTGCTGTGACTTAACCCTAGTTCTTGGTCTGGTACAGGAAGGGAAGTTGGAGAGATCCGGGGGTGGGAGCACATGCTGTCTTGCAAGAAAGAGTCATTATCTTCAAGCAAGGAGGGAGCATTATCCTCTAACCAAGAGGAAGTGGCCACATCTGTGAGAGTCTAGAAGGTTCAAGGAGAATCCGGCACTTCAAGATTTTTAGGAGCGGTGACCCAGATATGCAGGTGTCTCAGAGTCCCACTTCTCCCCAGCCAGGGCCTCCTGGCACAGCTGACTTGCTGAGGTTGCGATTCAACCTCCTCTGAAGCTCAGCTACTCTTATTAGAGCTGATCCTCAACCTTTTCCTGCCCCCAACTTCAGGAAGCAAGTTTCTTTGCATTCTGTCAAGGAGATCCTCTGGCTTTTATGCTTGGCCTTTGGTTGGTGCGTCATCACCCATCTACAGCCTTTCACTGGCTTTCTCCCGTGCATTGATTGCCCCCAGTAGCAGCCATCTGATTCCATAATCCTTACAAGAACCACTTCCCCCAACCTCTTGCACATCTGAGATTTTGTACCCACATGTGCATTTCCTTCCACGGGCATCCATCCGAGTTCACCACCAGTGAGTTTCACCAGTTGCATGGCTACAGCTGGCCAGGGTCATCCGTTCTCGACCTGCCACTGGTGATGGGGTCTTTGTTAGCCGGAAGTGATCCAGCTCCAAAGCCCCATTTAGAGTCTGTGTCCCAGGACCTCTCCCAGCACCAATTCTCTTCAGTGAAACTCCCGGGGAGACAGCCTTTAAGACTGAGATCTGCATGTAGGGGTTGTTGGGGCATGCTGTCAGGATAACACCTGTGAGGGAGCAAGGTAAGCAGAATCGGGCAGAGGGAGAAGTTTAATGGTGACCATGTGACTGCAGCAGATGCCTCAGTGGAGGCCATGAGGAGCTCTTAGGCTGGGATGGCCCTTCACAGAGCAGACGTCCCGCGTGGAGAGGGCCGGGCTTTGTCCCCTGGGGGAGGCGCCTTCCTCCTGCCAAGGACACGGCATGAGCCAGCAGCAGCCAACACTCAGCCGCTGGGGGAAGCGCGCCCTGGTGGGCCTCAGCACCCATTCCTCACCATTGCCCTACAGGTGTATAAACCTCTGGAAAACAGACTGTGTGGAAACTACGGCATCGTGCAGCACAGAATAGGGGTCCATCAGCTGGATGTTGATCCCTCTCTTGAGGAGGTGGCACTCGGCTCCCTGACTTCCCATGGACTTGTTTTGAAGCTGCTTTGCATACACGAGCCAACTCACTACAGGGCTGAGTGGGCCCCACCCTTATTTGGGGTTCAATATCTGCCATGTGAGACAAGCAGTCTCCTCAGGAACCTTCCAGAGCCTTCTGGAACTGAAGTTCTCAAAGGCAGGGAGGGATCGCCACCTCCTGGGGAAAGGAAGGACTACAGCTCCCTGAACCCCGGAGCTGCTGGGTCCAATAGAAAGATGGTGAGATCCCCAGATGCGATTTAGAATTTTCTAGTTGCCCAGAGTAAAAAAGCAACAGGGAAGAGGTGAAATTGATTTCAATAATATGTTTTATTTAAACCAATATATATAAACTATTGTCATTTCAACAATGATATAAAAATTATATCATTTATATTATCATATATAATGATAAAATTTTATAAAAATTATATTATTAGATAAATTATCTCATTTCAACAATCAATATAAATATTACTGAGAGATTTTATATTCTTTCTTTGTACTGGTGTATTATTTTACACTTAAGCACTTAAGCACATGGCAACCCAGACCAGCCACATTTCAAGTGCTCAACAGCCACATGTGGTTCGGGGCTACCGTATGGGACAGTGCAGAGCTGGAGGCTGAAGGCAGAGGAGAGAACAGCAGTGTGTGCATTTGTGTGTGTGTGCATGTGTGCATGTGGGTGTATGTGGGATGAGAGTGGGTTGTGTGTGTGTAGAGTGTGTACACGTATGAGTGAGTTGGGTTGTGTATGGGTGTGTGCTTGTGGGGTGTGTACAGTGTGTGTGTGCATGTGGGTGGGTGTTTGTAGGTGTGTGTGTGTGTGTGCACATATGTGTAGTATGTGCATGTTCTCCATATCTAGGAAAAATGGAGAGCTGGGGACCTGGAAAGACAGAGGTCCCAGAGAGTTGTTGACTAGCAACTGGGGCTACTGGGAGAAGTCATCTTGTTTTGTTCAATCATTTAACAAAGATCTGTTGAGCACCTACTGTGTGCCAGGCCTGTCCTAGATGCTGGGATGCAAGGCATTTCCAGTCCCATAGGAGAGGCAGGTGAGCAAACCCACAGTCACAATCCAGGGTAATAAACACAATGCTACAGTTATTACCAGGTGTGATGGTGAAGTTCATGTGTCAACTTGGCCATGCCATGGTGTCCAGTTGTTTGGTCAAGCAAGCACTGGCCTGATTGTCACTGTGAGGGTATTTTGTAGATTTAAATCATCAGTCAGTTGATAGCATCTATAGCTAATTACGTCTACAATCAACTAAGGAGATGGCTACATCTCATCCAACCAGTTGAAGGCCTTAAAAGGAGAAGTGATAATTTCAGGGAGAAGGAGACTTTCCATCTCTACTTCAGCCAGCCAGCTTCTCCTGGGGAATTCGTCGAAAACCTTCACCGGAGATACCAGCTTGCAACCTGCCCTATGGAATTCAGACTTGCTCACCCCATAGTTGTGTGGGCCAATCCTTGTAACAAATCACATAATATTTTCATTACATATATCTCCTGTTGGTTCTGTTCCCCTGGGGAACCCTGACTGATACGCCAGGTAAAAAGGTGGAAGAAGTGGTGGTGGTGGTGGGGCACTTGGCAGACCTCCTCAGCTAAGTCTTATAAGATGGAAAGGAGTTTTTTAGGTAAAAGCAGGTGTGTGTGGGGCAGGGGGAAGGGGAGGAAGAAAACTCCGGGCAGATGGTGAAGCAAGCGCAAAGGACAAAGGCGCCGGCAGGATGGGATCCTGAAAGTAAGGGGCCAAGGGTGGTGGCAGCGGTGGAAAATGGGGCAGGAGAGGGAGCAGAGGGTTTGCTCAGGAAGGGTTGAGTCTGCCATTCTTTTGTGGACCACGGGGAGCCACAGGAAGACATTATGCTGAGAGCCTGAGGCTTGCGTTCATATTTCCAATCACCCTGGGAACACGGTGGCAGACAGATGATTCAGCCGGAGGTGTGACTTGACTACAGCCACAGCCTAAGCAAGATATGGGGATGCACCAATAACCATGGAGGGTGTCCACAGCATCTTCCAGTGTGCAGGCAATGAGCAGAGCACTTTCCAACCCTTATGTCATGTGAACTCCCAGCAGCCCTGTGCAGTCAATGCTATCGTTATTCCCATTTGCAGAAAGGACACAGGCTCGGAGAAGGCAAACAACTTGCCCAAGTTCAATGCTGAGCTTCAAACTCAGAACGCTGTGACCCAGAAGCCCCACCCTTAGCCATTGTACCACCCCACCTTCCCGGGGGAATTGGACACGAGAGCTGTGAAGGGGCTTTTGATCAGGTGTGGAGCTTAAGGGTGGGGTGGGGATTGCCAACCCTCAGGTGGCCAATGGGGCACCCAGGTAGGTGATACCACCATCCACCAGGACAAGGACTCTGGGAGAAGGGACAGAAGGTGATGAGTCTAGTCTGTGGTACCCACGAGTCGGTGCTGAGCAGGGGGGTCTGCCATCTGGGAGTGGTCAGCGAATATGGGGACAAAGCCTAGTGACAGCAGCCCTAATGTTCCAGAAGCAGGCTGGACGGACTCACCCAGCCTCTCCCTGAATCCATTGGAAGGAGGGAAACAGTGTGAGCCAACCCTGGGCTCTCCCTTATTGCTCAGCCTTTCCACTGTCGCCCTCAGTATGAAGTGCTTCGTAGATGGAATCTAAGCCCATCCTCCGAGTCAGGAGTAAAAGGGCTGAGGGTTGGCACATCTGGGTCCTGATACTGACTGTACCCCCGGCAAGCCAAGCGACCTTGGGCAATCCCACAGTTCTCTCAGGGCATCCAGGAAAGGTGGGGTGAGGCTCTGGAAGCAGTAAGGGTCCTTTGCACTGCAAAATCCAGGATTCTTGAACAGCCATCTGTCAGCTGGAAGCCCAGGCAGGGGCATTTCTGCAGCTGGCCACGGCGGGTGGGGGTCTCTGCAGGGCAGCTTCTGTCCCTTGCCACCTTCCCAGCTGCAGCCCCCAGTGCGACACCCTGGAGCCCCCAGACACCTGCTTCACTGTAGGTGCTCTCTGGGCTGGCCTGGATTTGCTGGTACAGCTAGGTTCAGAAAGGCCAAGCGGGATGGGGGCAGTGTGGGGCCTGGGCACCCCGTGGGTCGGAGAGGCAGCCCCTGGCCCCACAAGATGGAGAGGAGGCAAGGCCTGCTTCCCTCCAGATCAGCAACGTCTGCGGCAGGCTCTGCTGCCCCCTAGCAAGGGGCATGGTCAGTCCGGCTCAGTTCCTTGCAGGTTCATTTATGAATAAGTGAGATTCCCCTAGAAGCCTCGGTATGACCCATAAAGAGCTGGGTGTTGGGCCATGAGAAAGAAGGGTTTAGCCATTGGGGAAGAAAGGGTGTTTTTCCCTCCTTCCTACCCCCCCCAATAGTTATGAAAAGGATAAACTAAGCAGGTGCTGCCATCCACCCTGGCCCTACCAGCCAGCCTGGGCACGCAGAGATTGTGGCTGGGGGCTCTGGGCCTGGGAAGGAGTCAGGCCTCAAACCTTGCCCAGATATCCCTGGTCTGAGTGAGGTCACTGAAGGGCACCATGGGGTGGGGAGGCATTTATTGACCCCTACCCCCACTCCCACCCCCACATCTTAAAATGACTTAGATGCAGCTGCAGTTGAGGGCAGTTGAAAAATTTGGAGACACACAGTCAGGGTGGGGCCAGGGACCTTCTCCCCTCTACGCCAAGCTTTGACTTGTTAGGTGTGTGGAGGTGGGGGGGGGGCGACACTGACCACATGGAGATATAGAAATCTCAGAGCTCTGACACCTACCAATACGCCACATTACTGAGTGCCAATGCAGAGCCAGGCTCTGTCCCAGGCATCAACTTGACACACTGGAAAATGACTGGTCCATGTGCTCAAAAGGAGCTCAGTCCAGTGAGGCGAGAGCAGCACTTGAACTCAAGGGCTGTTACCCACAACCTGGCAGGTTCCCAGAGGTGGGCATGGGGGCACAGTGTGGCATGATGCATCACAGAAAGGGGATCACCCTCCCTCCCTCACAGGGTTGGTGTGAGACCAGGGGAACTAATCTATGTCAAGCATTTCTTGTAGTACCTGGCATGAATGTATGGCTCAATAAATGGTAGCTCTTATTAGCTGTCATTACAAGAAGCCCATTTTACCGAGCAATTAGGGAGGAAAGGACATTATTTTTATATTAAAACAAACACATTTGGATTTTTGACAACAGATGTCTGGGCCCGCACTGCCAGGCCATTCAGCCTATTTGCCCATTACCCACCACCCCTCCTCCGTGGCACACGTGGATGCATGATATCTCCTCTGCAATCAGAAGCTCCTCAGAGGGAAATCTGGAGGAACTAGAAAAGCCCCTGTGCTTGGAGTTGGGGTATCTGGGTTCCAATCTTGGTGTGGCTGGTTATTAGCTTGTGACCTCAGGCATTGAATTCCTTGGGCTCCCTTTTCTCATTGGTAAAATAGGGTTAACTACATCTATATGCAAGATGCTGATAACAAGTATGATAATATACGTGAAAGTCCCTAACACAGTTATAAGAACACACACAATGCCCAGATGACAATGGCTATGCTTCATGCAGCCTGAGTAGGTAAGATGTTTTGGGCTGAGTACTTATGGGATATTGATGTATTGGGCTTGGGGTGGTTGTAAATGGACCAGATCTTAGAAAACTCATGTACTAAAGTTATAAAAAACAAATGAACAAACTGGGGCTAAGTGAGCTGAAGGGGAGTTAGGAATCTCTGCTCTAAGGATACTGTTCCTCACCCTCTCTTTTGTCCCCATAAAGACTTGGGAGGCTTACCAGCAGTAATCTAGAAGCTTCTGTTCCACCTGTCATGCCCCTTTAGCCCTTTGTCTCCTTGCCCCTGGTTATAACTTTTCTGAGTGTAGTTCTGTTCCCCAGCACCCTGTAAACTACCCAAAGGGAGGGATCCTGCCTTTTTGAAGAACCTAAATACTGTAATATAACATCCTACTAATCTGTCATTGATGATCTTGCAAGAAAATGTGGAATACAATGATTTTAAATGAGAAAAGTTAGGGCTGTATCTTGAGTATTGATGTCCTTTTAACAACCTACTATGAATGTCCTCTGAGGACATATCTAAATTTTTTGGAATTTAGGTGATGCATTAAATTAGAATAATTAGTTTTTCTATTTTAACATGGCAATATGGATAGACCAGGAACAAGTCAGTTCTGGCAGGATGTTTTGAAACGTGGTAATGGTTAGGCTTTATTGAGCAAGCTATATGCCAGGCACTGTTCTATCTCATTTAATCCTTCCAACTGACTGATGAGACAGTTACCACTATCATTTGTATTTTACAGATGAGAAAATTAAGTTGAAAAGAAGTTTATCAGCTTGCCTACCTTTATACATTAGTAAATGGCAGTGTCCCAAATTGGAATTTACAGCTCCCACTCTTGACTATCTTCACATGCTACCTCTTGCCAGACATACTAGTTCTCAAGGAGTTTTGAATTCATCTCAACGGTTCTCAAGCCAAACAACTGGAGCCACTGATACTTGCATCTCTTTCTGATTTACTCTGGGACCCCTTCACCAGCTCTCCAGGACCGGTCTCTCCAGGGTCACGGCCTTCCAAGCTTCTCTTGAAATCCCCTAATAAACCCAATACACTCTGGATACACTCTACATATCTATTATAGCCTTGCTTACAAGCTGCCTTGGAGTCGCTTTTTAGCTATTTATTGTATATTTGTTTTGCCTCCCCAACCTGACTGTAAACACCGAGAGGACAGGACAGTGTCTTTCTCCTTGTTCCTAGCAGTACCCAGGACAAGGCTGGAGACGCCGAGGGAGTTCATTAAATATTGTTGACAGACTCTCCACGGTCCTCCCGCCCCTCCTCGGCCACTCCCCTTTCCCTCGGTGACCCTCATCTGGGGTCACCACTGCTTCCCTGACCATCGCTTTTCCCTCCGGCCCCTCCCCTCCCTCGTGGATTCCACCCTTCCTACGCCGCCCCCCCCACAGCATCCCCAGCGTCCCCTAGCGACCAGGCTGTCGCTCTTAGCAACCGCATCTCGGTTCCCTGACGACGGCGGCACGTAGGGTCACGTCAGCGCGCCGTAACCCCGCCCCCAGCGCCCGCTGGCCCCGCCTCCTATGCCTCGTTCGCTGCCGCCGCCGCTGCCGCCGCCCGAGACTCGCGCAGAGCAGTTATGGCGGATCCCGCAGCCCCCGCGCCTGTAGCTCCAGCTGCCGCCCAGGCCCCAGTCCCGGCCCCGGAGGCGGCCCCGGCCGCGGACGCTGCCCCCGCCCCAGCCCCGGCCCCCGCCCCGGATTCGGCCTCCGGGCGGTCCTCGGACTCCGGCCCCGAAGCCGGCTCGCAGCGCCTGCTGTTCTCTCACGACCTGGTGTCGGGCCGTTACCGCGGCTCGGTGCACTTCGGGCTGGTGCGCCTCATCCATGGCGAGGACTCGGATTCGGAGGGCGAGGAGGAGGGCCGCGGGAGCTCCGGGTGCTCGGAGGCCGGCGGCGCCGGCCACGAGGAGGGCCGGGCCAGCCCGCTGCGCCGCGGCTACGTGCGCGTCCAGTGGTACCCGGAGGGCGTCAAGCAGCATGTGAAGGAGACCAAGGTGCGGGCCGGGGGCGACCGGCGGGGAGAGCGAGGCGTGGCGGCCGGGGTGGGGTGCGGGAAGGCGGCGCGGAGGACACGGGGGTCGTCTCCGGCTGCTGGGGGCCCAAGGGGCCGCTGGCTGGGGCTCGCGGGAGGCAGGGAGGCAGGGGCTAGAGCCCTAGGCCGTGGCAGGGTAGGTGTGCCAGGCGCTGTCCGGAATGGTGCAGCTGCAGTGGGCCTAGGGGGCAGGACAAGCTTCAGCAAAGGGTACACTCCGGTGTAGTGGGCCAGTGCAAAGTCATTGCACCAGCCCGGGGAGCACGCGCCAGCTCTGTGCTGTGCTGGCCTGGGACTGGCCCTGGGCTTCCCGACTGGAAGGGGACTTTCACACCGTGCCGTGCTGCGGTGGCGCCGCAAGAGCAGAGACGGGGACGAACTGCAGGGGGTACTCCTCAGGCTCTTGGGCGCTTTCAGCATTACACCAGTGCGGCGTTTTGCTGACCCCCAAGGAGCTACCTACCGCATTGTGCATCCAAAAGGGAGGCCGTGCGGTGTCGGTGCGGGGAGAGCTTGTGGGCGTTCCAAAGCAAAGATCCAGGGAGAAGTCTCGGCCGATGGAAAAACCGGCGAAGTTCGTTAGATTACAGAATTCACGGATTCGTTCTGGTGAAGAAATTCGGAACTGTTTGGTTGACCTTACTGCCTTATTTAATTGCTGCGGGGAACTTTGGGAGTAAAATCATTAGCGATCAGAGCCTCGGTATTAATATACTGGGGGAGAATGTGCCTCGGTATTAATATACTGGGGGAGAATGTGACAGCTGCCACGGGGATTGACGACTTCTGAGTGCATTTGGACTTCTTAAGAAAAATGCTACAGAGAGCCACCAATTTGGAAACCTGGAGGGTTTTTCTGGCCCAGGGGCTGTTAGGCAGACATCAGACCCCCATATGTTATTGGGGTGAGGCTGGTGAATATAGCAGTTTTACAAACAAAAGGAATTATCACCAAAAGCGAGAAACCTTGAACCAAGGTTGATTTGGTGGCTTTTCATGTCTTGTTTTTCTGAGAGTGAATTCCTATCAGTGATTCACACACACACACAAACACACACCCTATCTTATGCCCCTTCTGCCTCTCCTCCTTCCCTCGCCCTTCAAGAAAACATTTCTAAGCAGGAATCAACTGGAGCCATTGGGGCTGCCCAGGATGCAGAGAGGTCTGATTTCAGGGGAGGGCACTTTAGAAGTTATTCTGGGTTTATCCCACACTGGGAGACAAAGGAGACAGGAACTACAGAGGGGGTCTACAACGAAGGCTTCCGGCAGGCAGAGAAGCCCCACTCCCGGGAAGAGCCTGTGATCCATTTCCCGGTGGCAGAAGTGAATGCTGCTACCAATCGGGTCTTTTTCTTGCTAACGCGCATCTCCTGATTCACAAATCCACACCCATGATTCCCTGGTTCCCCTCAGAAAAATGCAAATCAGGTGATAGTTTCTCAGATGCAGAAAGGAAATTTTGAGTTCATTTGCAAAAGTATTTAGAAACTAATACTTTCTGCCATGGAATGCTTGTTAAAAACCACCACCAGTATTGCTATGTTGGGAGGAAGGGTTGCTGCTTTATATACTGTTTGTGCATTGTCCTCCTAGCACATGGTGGCTGGTGTCTTTCTGTGGGTTTAAAGAAAAATGTTTCCTCCAACCGTCTTCTTTTAGGGGTCTGACTTTTGGAACGCAACTCACTTTGACTCTTGCTTTCTGTGTGTGGTGGCCGCCTGCTCTGGAGTCTCATGGAGTCCGGCCCAGGCCACTGGTGGACTCTGCCGTGTTTATCAGTTGTCATTCCTGCCCATCTCGACTTTGGTGGTTAACTTTGTTTGCGGCTGTGTTTGTCTGCCTCCTCCACCAAGTGTAATTATACAACGTCTGACTTAAAATACTTGTATTGGAGCTAAATAGGAAATGACTTGGATATATTTGAAGCTGCCCTCTTCTGACTTTGAGTTTGTGGCGGTGCTTCTGTGGCTCGGGCCGTGATGTTTCTTTGCCATTGTAGTTTATGTGCTTCTGGGCTTAGCAAAGGCCAGGGCTTGTGGAAGTTACAAGAAAAGGCTGGATTGCAGTGCCCACCTATGGTGGCAGAACCCAGTTCTTCTTCTTTCAGGACTTGAGACTAGGTTTATTTGGAGAAGGGGGTGGGGATTTTTATTCTTCCAGCAGTTTATACCTGATGGGTGGTTCCCAGCCACCATGACAGATGACCCTGGTTAGCTGAACAGCTTTCCTGCTCTGCTTCTGGCCACTGACTGAGGTGGCAGGGTGGGTCCTGGGATGTTGCAGCAGTGTAGTTTAGGGAGGTTTTCCTTCTCACCTCCCACTCCTTGTAAATTCCCTGGAGGCGACAGGGTGAGGTAAAGGAAGGCCCATTCGACCAAGACGGATCCCTCCTCCGTGGCTTAGCTGGTTATGAAATTGGAGAACTCAGTTATTGATGGAATAATGCAGTGACAGTCTTGGGAAACTTTGTTTTTTTAAAGCTGCCGCCTCCTGGAATTTTTTTAAATAGTGTCCATTTCATGTGGAGACCTTAGTAGGCTATGGGTATTTTTTTTTTAATTCAGTTTTATTCAAACACATGCACATAACATACAATCATCCATGGTATACAGTCAGCCGTTCACAGTATGATCATCTAGTTATGCGTTCATCACCACAATCTATTTCTGAACATTTTCCCTACATCAGAAAGAATCAGAACAAAAATAAAAAATAAAAAGGAAAAAAGAACACCCAAACCATCCCCCCATCCCATCCCATTTGTCATTTAGTTTTTATCCCTGTCTTTCTACTCATCCATCCATACACTAGATAAAGGGGGTGTGATACAAGGTTTTCACAATCACACTATCACCCCTTGCAATCTACATTATTATATAATCATCTTCAGGAGTCCAGACTACTGGGTTGGAGTTTGGTAGTTTCAGGTATTCACTTCTAGCCATTGCAATACATTAAAACCTAAGAGGTGTTTTCTATATAGTGCATAAGAGTGTCCACCAGAGTGACCTCTCGACTCCATTTGAGATCTCTCAGCCACCGACTCTATTTCATCTCATTTTGCATCCCCCTTTTGTTCAAGAAGATACTCTCAGTCCCACGATGCCAGGTCCAGATTCATCCCCGGGAGTCATATCCTGCATTGCCAGAGATGTTCACACCCCTGGGCGTCTGGTCCCACGTAGGGGGGAGCGCAGTGAGTTTACCTGTCAAGGTGGCTCAGTTAGAGAGAGAGAGGGCCACATCTGAGCAACAAAGAGGTACTCAGAGGGAGACTCTTAGGCACAACTACATGCAAGTTTAGCCTCTCCTCTGCAGCAACAAGCCACATAAGGGCAAGTCCCATGATCGAGGGCTCAGCACATCAAACCGCCAGTCCCAATGTTTGTGACAACATCAACACCAATCCAGGTGAGGAAGTCCAACACGTCTGCAACTTCCCCCAGCTCCTCGGGGTTGGGTGGTGGGGGAAGCTGTAAATATATATTTTATTATCTGCTGGCTATGGGTATTTTTGTAGTTTCATGATAATTTGGAGAGCAGTGAGTTAAGGTTTAATATTGGTCTCTTAATTTCTTTTAAGTGTTTAATAAACAATTTCACAAGGAGAGATGAAATGACTGGGCAGTCCTCCCCTTTCCCTGCAACCTCCATGAAAATTATCTGCAGAAATATAATACATTCTTCCTGGAAACTGCAGAATTTATGGCCCAGTTTCTGAGGCTTCCAGCAGCCAAAGTTAAGCTTCTTTAAGACTTAAAAGAATTAGGCGGCCAGTGCCCCTTATATGCGCTTTCTTTTCCTCAATCTCCTGACCTCTTTATCCACTTGAAACTTCCCATCTCACCTCTGATCTCCTGTGTGGAGCTCACCCTTCCCCATCAGTGGTCAGCCGTCCAGTAAAATTGTGGAATAAAGCCAAATGCTGGCCATCCCTAAAACCTTCTTGAGTCCTGGCCAGACATGGTGGTTCTTTCTGGCCCCCACCTGTCACGCACGGTTGGACAGGATGGTCCTCTGTAAAGGAGAGAGTGGGACTGGACCACTGCCTGGCAGTTCAAGTTCACCTTTCCTTTTGGAGGCTTCCTGTTTAGGCTTGACCTTTCTTTTGCTTTCCCACCTTCCTGTACATTGCCTTTTGCTTTAAGTTGCCACAGCATTTGGGGTCTCGCCTGGTTTGAGACTTAATGACACTCAAGTATAGCTGTGTGTCTGTGATCAGCCTGCTCTCTGAGGGTGTGAGGCTGTGTTTGTGTGTGTGTGTGTGTGTGTGTGTGAGAGTGTGTGAAGCACCCCTGATGACAGGTCCCTCAGGGATTGGCTTTACAGTTTATTTTTGGCTCCCACTCAGGCCAGCATCTCCATAGAGAAAGCTCTAGGTGGAGCATCAGGCACGTGAAGTTCGCCTTACTTGTCCAGGTGCTGGGCCCATTAAATGCAGTCATTCTTACTGATGTAATAGGAAGAAGTTATGTAAGGTTAACCAAGATGTGGGACTCAGTGCATCTAATTGCATTTTATCCAGATAGGATCACAGCTCATTTAGACTCTAAAAGCTGTTTTGTGATTTTATGCTTTGTCCCTCGGCTGTCCCCCTTCCAACTCCTGAGCCTCAGTGCTTTCACAGTGCCCCTGGCAGGCAGCTGCCTGATGCAAGGGCACTTGACCAAAGCCAGCTGTCTTCTAAGGGGTGTGTGTTTGTGTAACGTGTGTGATCAGAAGTCAGAACCCTCAGATGCTCCTCTTGGCTGTCACCTACTCTGAATGACCTTGGCCAAGTCACTGCCTCGTTTTTTCTCTCTGCAATGAAGTACGGAATTCTTTCTTTCTAGTTCCTGAACTGAGCCTGCACAGTTGGAATAACCCCAAGGGTGGTGCCTGGGATGGCCGCTTTGTTATTAGCAGACAGCACTGTGTGGTAGGGTAGAGGGTGCCAGCTCTGTCCATCCCTTCAGGAAACCTCTTCTGGACATCACAGGGTGCTGCTATACCAAAGTGGCACCTTGGAAAACAAAATGTACAACAGGAGTGTTTTTTTCAGGGGCATAGGAATTCCCAACTGACCATGTTGTTGCTTGTGACCAGGTGGATTTCAAATTTATTTTTATAGGTTTCTTCTTTATTAAGTCTCTTAATAAATATTCATGAATTTCACTTGTCTATACTTTATAAGAAATTCAGTAATGCACATTTAAAGTAACACCTGCTGAAGAATGGGAGTAGAATGAATATCTGCGTATGAATGTATGTATGCATGTCTGTCTGTTTTCAGAATCAAGAAGACATCTTTTGAAATTCCCAAAAGACGGATAATGAGATGATGAATTACAAGGATGGTGGACTGTTGCTTTTGTATGTGCAGATAGGAATGAGAACGCACGTGACTGTGTTGACCCCGTACCTGACTCCCAAATGCCGGATGTGAATACTCACTCCTTAAGTGTGCATTACTCACTACAGCCCTGCGAGTTAAGTGCTATTATTATCCTATTTCAGAGGGGAGAACTGAGGAACAGACAGGTTAAGTAACCTGCCCAATGTCACATGCTGAAAAGGGGAGGAATTTGATTACAAATGAAGTGGATATATTGTTCATTCTCCCCTGAGAATGTTTAAGTAAAGGATTCACAGGTCATTACTATACCAGAGTGCCCTGCTCAGACGTGGTCACAGGCCCTGGGTTGGCACTGATCATTCAGTGTTTAGACAGTTGGAAGTCTTGGTAGAATGGAGACAGCCACAGGTGAGGAGTGGAAGGAGCAGTGGGTGGGCCAGTTGGGAATTGTACCGGGGGGCAGGAGGAGGGCAGCATGGGTAGGGCTTAGTATGGACGAAATACTACATTGGTGCTGTACTTCTGCTGTTCCCCATTTTTAATTCTGTGGCCTCTCAGCCATTCTCAGAACAACTGTGAAAAACATTGTATTTCCAGAGAACCTTTGAATGCCCCTAGATGTTGAATGAAAGCCACCTCTGTAGGCTGATTCATTCCAACACCAGTTTTCTTTCCCACCTCCACCTCCTAGAGCAAAACGAGCACACTCCATCTGTTCCCTCTCAGAAGTGGCCATCCAAGGAAATCCAGCTTGACCTGCAGCCCCCAGAAACCTCCGGCCCTCTCCCTGGCTGCTCCTGTCCTTCTGTCCTGGGAATGCTGAGTCAGGAACCAGGTTCAGGAAGGATCCCTTGGAGAGAGGCTCAAGGCCTCCTCCTTGCCAGCTCCCTTTCCCTTCAGTTTTCTTATTTTTTTAATTTTATTTTGTTCATGTGTCCATCTTTGCTTAAAGTCAGTGAATTTCTAGGCCAGATTCAGGTATCTGAAGTAATTATGTTGTCCTGATCCATGGTATGCTGCAAACACATTCTGGAGCAAACTGGAAATAACATCTAAAGACAGGCTTAGACATTCTCGTTCACTAAGTTAGGATGTTTCGTTTCTCTGGGAGCATAGCTGAGGCACACCTGGCTGCTGAGCTGCCATTCACAGGTACAGCCAAGAAAACGGTACAGAGCACCCAAAACAAGAGCCACCAGTCCGCCCCGTGTCACAGTACAGGCCTCGCAATTCAAATCATCTGTACCTCTGGAAGAGGCATGTGCTGTCACAGCTGGGGTCCCTGCCCTTGGTAAGCAGGCAGCTGCATGAGCCTGTGTCACACTGAAGACACGCTGAAAAAGACTGTTTGCCATTCGTTAGTCCACTGAGAGCAGCAGTAAGTCCAATATCTGTTGAAATGTTTTGTTCAAATAGATTCTTGTTTACTTCTGGAAGTTGGTTAGTTTTTCTGGTTAAGATGTTGAAGTTGAGTTTTCCTTGATAGGATCACCTGGTCCACGATTTTCCCTCTTGGGCATTATGCTCCTGCCTCCCAGCCGGTGCCACCACCTCCTTTGCCAGGACTCACGGTCGCAGCTGTCTCTCACCCTTCAGTTTGGCCTGGGCCGTTCTCCCTGGTTCGGCTCTTGCTCTCTGGGTGTTTCTGCCCAGGACATTCAAGATCTTTCTGTCCTTGCCCGACCCATGTCATTGTTACCCACGCTTTTCTCTTTTTCATTTTCCTGCTCTTTCCAGAGGAACCTTTCTCTGCTTTTTACTTGTTTTACCCATGGGACTCATGGAATCCAATGGAACCTGTAGAGCCAGCACTTTAAAGAAAGGCAAGGGGGGGGGTGCTACAGAGTGTGACGTGACTTGCCGTGACAGCAGTGCTGGGCCCGGGCTCAGTGCCTGGCGGGGCGGTTTCTGTGACACATGGCTTCTCTGAAAGTGCTGTCCTGCAGTTGTGACCTGGGAGGGCATGACCTGTGCTCCTGTCCCCTTCCCAGCGCTTAGCCTGTAATTTAAACGGCTAACTGAAAGGGGAAAGGTCACAATCAGGCCCCTTTATAAAGGGCTTTCCAGTTTGCAAGAGCTGTCCTGTGTCTTCATCGGGTTTGGGTGTTTTTAACCATAACTGCTGCTGTATCATCCCCTTTTGCATCTCTTAGTGAGCAGGAATGTAAATTCAGAACTGCTTCTGTTCTGACATTCAGCCAGCTTCCCAGGGTGCCATCAGGGACTTCCTGCCATATGTATGGTTACAGACAGGGAAGAGCAAATTGCTTACCGGAATTTTTTATAGTTCAGAATAAAATTGAATCATGTTAATGGATAACTCTCTGAATTTATCTACTGCAAGGTTATTTGCTCTTGTTTTGCTCTTTAGCTATACTCTGCAGTTGAGGATTTAATGTCCTTCGACCTGTGACTATACTGGGTGGATCCTTTGATCAGTTTCGTTCCACTCACCCGGAGCCCCAGCTAGACACAGGTATACAGTTTTCCCATGAAGCTGGGTTGTGAAAAGCAAATAATTTATATATGTATATTTTATGCTCTAATTTAAATTTATTATTTAAATATTGCAAGCAAACAATATAACATTCAGAAGTATTCAGTTGGACAGTAAGTACTGGAGTGGATGTCCTTTTTGGGTTAAATCTGGTTGGTTATTTGGTGAGGGACTTATGGTTTGTTTGTATATTTTGAGAGACCCCAGTATTTAATAGTCTGTGGATAAGTCAAAGAAATAAGACACTTATCAGATCACTCTTTAAATTGATAGCATTGCTATATCTGATAATGATTCTAAGTATGACAATTCAAAATAAAACATTAAGATACTGAGTCATACTTAAAAAAAAAAAAAAAGGCAGTCAGTCCTACCAGACAATTAAATGGAAACTCTCAACTAGCTCTGAGGAGAGGCTTCCTGCAGTCACCCTTAAAAATCCTTCATTTGCATCCTGCAAGTGAGAGCTGGTCTTTCACACCAGCAGCTCTGCTGATGTTTTTCATCATCAAGGTTTTAATTTTGCTCCTTTTTGTGGGAGCTGTGATGAGGGCTGACCGGCCTCCTTAAGTGTAGATGAGAAGGTATAGAGACACAAATAAATGGCTCTGTGTGACTTCTGGAAGCATCAAGGCTTGACATATTGCAGTGCAGAAAGCATCCCATATTTGTCGGCTCTGCCTGTTTAATTACTTAAGGGATTTTGAGGGCCCTGAAGGTTGATGACATCATCTTTAAGCTAAGGAAGGAAGAGCATCTCTTCCTACCCCCAACGTGTCTTGGGGGCCTCCGACCACCCCACTGGTCGATGTCGGAAAATGTCTCCATTTCCTTACTATCTGCTCACCCCTTAGTCTTTCTCCCTCCAGCTTCTCACATCTCTGGCTGTGAATGGCTCTCCTGAAGGTCACAAATGACCAATGAATTCTTGGTCACTGCATCTGCTGACATTTTCTTGGTCCTCATCCTCATTTTGACCCATCAGCCTTGTTTAACAAGGTCGATCATGCCCTATTGGTGGAAAGTTCCCTTGGTTTCCGTTACTTCGGACTGTACCAAATATCTTTCCCTCTTTCGCCTTTTGCCTTCTTTTTCTTGCCCTTAAACGTGAGACTTTCCAAAGACCTGGCCCCTCTCTCCCCCTTCTCTTCTCCTTACCACTCCCTCCCTGTCTTCTCTTCAGCCATCTCATCCACACCCTGAGCTGCAGCTTGTACCCGTATTTAGATGACTCGCAGCACCTCCCATTTCCACCTGCTTGCCTGATAGTTCCATCATGTCACCTAGAACTTCGGACCTTGCGGGTATAAAATCTTATGATTGCGACAGCCTCCCACCCCAAGGGTGGAGGTTTTTTTGTTTTATCTTTTTCTTTTTGTGGCTCAAAACAACTCTGAGTTATTATCTCACAGTCTCCGTGGGGTCCAGGCTTGACCTGGCTGGGTCCTCAACTCGGGCTCCCAGGCTGCTGTCAAGGTGGGCTGGGGCCTCCTCTGAGGTGCGCCTACTCTCTCAGGCTCAGGTGTGTGCGGGCAGAATTAAAGTCCTCACAGCCGTGGGACACCCACCATCTCGCTTCTTCAAGGCCAGCAGGAGAGAGAGTCTCTGCTCTCTTTTAAAGGGCTCATCTGGTTAGTTTCTCTACTTATGAAAAACTTTTACAAGTTGAAAGACTAGGACAGTGATTTCTACCTACCAACCACTATGAGTTGGCAGTTAACATTCCACCATGTTTGCTTTATCTACATATAAATGTGTATGTCTTTGAGAGGTAAACATTATCTTTTCCTGAGCCATTTGTAAGTTAGTAGCAGACATTGTGGCACTCCAACCCTAAATACGTAAGCTTGTATCTCCTAAAAATAACATTTGGGATCAGTTTTAATTTACCTTCTTTGCCCCCCCCATTCTAATTCATCATCAGCTCTTTGTTTGGAATGCCTCTTGCATACTTTGCTTGTGTTTCCCTTCTGCAGCGCTGGTTTGCCCTCCTGTGTCCCCCTGCCTGGGCTGGCTTGGCCTTCTCTCAGGTATTCCTGCTTCTAGATCTTCCATCGGCCTAGCATATGCCAGCCACCACAGGCTGACCCTCCTCAGTCACTGCTCAGAGCGCATCAGGACCCAGCCTCTTATCATGCCTTAGTTTGTCCCTAGGCCCTCTCCCCTGTGTTTTGAGCTTTGTCTCCTGCTTTCTCAGTGGACGCCAGCCCACTTGGACTGCTTTCCCCAGGTGGCACATGTTCTTCCCACCTCTGAAGCCTCTTGGCGCTGAGACAACACACACGGACGTCTCTCTGGATTGGAAGCTCCTTGACAGACAAACACAGGGACTCCTAAAGCTTGTATTCGGAGCAGCTCACATGTAGATTCTTGGGAAATATTTGAACGAGTGGCTGGTGTGCTCCTTCCCACCTATCCCACTTACCTACCAAAGAATATTCTTAGTGTTCGTCCACATGCCTCGTGGGGCTGAGTGGGTCCCTGGCCAGCTGACACCCCCAGGCCACTGCTCCCAGGGTACTAGGTAGGTTGACTTCATAATTTATTTCCCAAATGGGACCCTTGTGAGAACACTATGAATAATTGCTCCAGGCCTGGGCCAGATGGGTCTCCTGGTACCAGGTGGAGCAGGTTAATAAGATTCCGCCCTGTTGTAGCCACTGTTTCAGCAGCTTGCCCAAGCAGAGTGCGTGCCCAGTGGGCAAGGACCTGTGAGTAACAGGCACACTGGGGTTAAATCCCAGCAGAAACTGAGACCCTCTCCTGGCCACAGGACTCCCCAGAAGCCCGGGCAGCGATGAGACCGGGAGGGTGAGCCTTTGAAGCCAGTGACATCTCCCTGGTTGCTGCTACTCTGGGTTACCACCAAGTTCCCAGACACGGCAACCCCGCATGTTTTGGGAAAAGCACCAGCTTATTTTCAGAAGCCACCTGAGTTCTGGGGTGCCTAGTAATGCCCAGACCTTGGGGGAACCACCCACCCTCTCTGGACTCCCCCCCTCAGCTTATCACGCATGGCCACTGCCCGGCTCCCAGGGCTGTGGTGCACCTCACAGCCAGGAACCCCACCTGCCTGCGAGTTCCGTGAATGGTGGGCAGCACTGCCCTCACCTTTGGGGCATGGTTGGGTTCTGCAGCAAAAGAAGACTAAGCCCCTGCACAAGCACTAGGCTTGTCGCCTGGGCTCTGTGCTCTGCCTGCAGCCAGAGCCTGGGGAGGGCCCTGGGGCAGCCACCTCCAGCACGTAGGCCACGCCCGGTGCTTTGACAGGAGTGGCATCAGCTGGGTAGAAAGCCTGTTGCCAGCCCTGCTCAGCAGTGATGGTGGCAAGGAGAGCATGACCCAGGAAATCCAGACCAGCATGGTCTCACCTGGGGTGCCTGCTAAACACAAGTTACTCTGATTCAGTGGGTCTGAGGTGGGCCAGGGGTCTGCCTTTCTAATGTGTTCTCGGGTGCTGCTGTGGTCCTTGACCAACCTCTGAGTTGCACTGACACAGGAGTCCTTCAGAAACCCCGCGGATGTCAGTAGGTTCGGGTTTGTAGCCCCCAAATTTAAGTACGAGACCAATCTGAGGTTTTTGTCTTCCTTTTGCTTACTCTTCTAAGTGTCAGTGTCGATGAACCAGAAACTGTCAAAAGGTGGGCCCCAGGACGGGGAGAGCTAGGTGGCCCTGTGCTCGGGCAGTCCTTCAGCCCCAGGCCCTCATCACCTCCTCCTTGTCAGAAAGATCTGCTTCCTCCTCCCCTCCCCACTGTCTACTGACACAATTGTTAAGAAGTTTCATTGGATTTCCTTTCTCTTCAGGATGAAAATATGATCGTTGTTATGAGTAAAATGCCTCTAGTCAAAGAGGATATGATTTTTCAGCATTTAAGGAAAATTGCTTTCCTTTATCCAGCACTGTCTCAGTGGATTGCCTGCTATGTGCCAGGCAGAATAATGCACACTTTGCATATGTTATCTTAGTCTTTCCTTAAAGTAGCCTGTATCTCCGTTTTCAAGAGGAAAAAACTGAAACCCAGAGAATGCCTGTCATTCGCCCAAGGTCATGCAGCCAGAGTATGGCAGAGTGGGCTCGAGCAGGCCTGCTGTGCCAAAGCATGGACCCTTCCCACCTTTCCATGGGCTGCACGGCTGCCCCCTCACCAGGAGAAGGGATCTGTGGGGACTACAGAGGTGCCCCACTTGTCCCCCAACCAAGGCCCTGCCCTTCAGGTTAAGGTAAAGGGCCACATGGGCTTTGCAGGCTTTACTGTTCTGTCACAGCTACTCAGCTTTTGCAGTTGTGGCACAGAAGCAGCCATAGAAAATAAGCAAACAAATGGGTATGGCTGTGTTCCAGTTTTAAAATTTTATTTTAAAAAATAGTAAGTGAAGGCTGGATGTAAATTTTCTGGTAGCCACATTTTTAAAAATAAAAAAATAAATGGAATTAATTTTAAGAATATATAGTTATAATTATATCCAAAATGTATCAGTACATGATCAATATAAAAAATCAATGAGATATTTGACACTCCTTTTTCCATACCAAGTCTTCAAAATCTGGTGTGTGTTTTGAACTCAGCACATCAGTGGCCACATTTCAAGCGCTCAGTGGCCACGGGGCTCACGGCTGCTGTACCCGAGAGCACTGCTCCAGAAACGTAGTCTGGTGGGAGAGAGAAGCATCCCTCCATCCCTTCTTCAGCTTCACTCTCTTCACGGTGCCTGGCACCAGCTGGGATTGTATTATTGTGTTTCCTTGTTTCCTGTCTCTCCTGCCAGAAGGAAAGAGGAGGACAGAAGCATGTCATTCACTGCTCCATCCTCAGTGCCTAGAACAGTGACCGGCCTGAAGTAGGTGCTCATGAGGTTTGTTTAATGAGCAAATGAGTCGGTACACGTGAGGCAGAAAGTGCCTGGCTCCATCTGGAGGGTATAGTCAGAATTCTGAGAGAGTTTTCAGGTAGCTTTTGAGTGAGCCTCTGAATGATGAGAACAGTTTGGAACAGTGGTGCTGAGAGGGAAGATGGCCCAAGTGGGAAAATCAATATAAACCAAGGTAGTAGAGGCAGAGAAGTCATAGGAAATGCATGGGAAATAGTTCAGTTTGGCTGGGGCAGCAGTTCTCAAACTTAGGCCTCAGAACTCCTATAAACTTAAAATTATTGAAGACCCCAATACTTAACGTACAGTAAGTATGGTAGTACTTAGTTTAAAAGTTTAAAACCCAAGCATAGCCAAGCACATTCTGTTAGCCACCTGAGTGGTGATGTCATTGCACATCATGTAGCCTCTGGAAGATTCCACCATAAACTTGTGAGAGCAGAGGGAAAAAGGCTAATAGCGTCTTAGTGTTATTATGAAGAAAGATTTGACTTTGGACCTCCTGAAGGGATCTTGGACTCAGGGGTCCCTACTAGAGATGGTGTGCAGGAAGACAGTGAGCGAGAGTGCTGGCGAGCGAGGTTGGGGTTCCTTTGGAAATAATACTGATAGTTAACGTTTACCATGCACCTGCTGTGTTCCAGGCACTGCCCTAAGCACTTTTCGTGTGTTAAGTCTTTTAAACCTCACTGAACAAACCCTGTGAAGTAGGTGCTATTAGAGTTCGTGTTTTACGGATGAGGTGGGATCTGAGGCTCTTGCCCAAAGTTGCGAAGTGGATGGAAGGACTTGGTTAAATGCGGGCAGGCCCTCCCACCTGGAGACTTGCATCACACTTACAGTGTGGTGTCAAGGTCTTTGAATGGCAGACCAAGGAGCTTGGATTTGTTTTGGTGCATAATGAGGAACCACTTCAAAGTCTTCAGTGAATGATCTGGTGGCAGTGGGCAGGTTGGGTAAGGTGGGGAGCTGGGAAGCCTGGAGACCAGGCAGGTGAGTTGTATTTTTTGTGTACATTTAATTTGCGTGACATCACATATACGTGCTTGACACCAAGTGCAGAAAGAACTGATTTTTCATAAAAAATGGCCCCTCAATGTGAACCAACAGCTTTGTCCAGTATTTAATGGAAGAAACAGTGATCTTTTCCAATGCGAGAAGAAAAACTTGTGTTGGACTTATTGATAGATTTAAGGGATTTTTTCAAGGATAATTTTGGTGGTGCTCAGTTTGACCTTGGGATCTAACCTGTAAGTAA
>PVKY010002080.1:0-27675 GCA_004027775.1 Bradypus variegatus | reverse complement strand
AAAAGTTACCACTGGCTGTCAATCATCTTGGGTATACAAAAGGAGCCAGTTACCTTAAAAGAGAGATGTGGTGACCCTTTAGTATCCATAGAGTATGACTCTGGACAAAACATTTTTGCCCATCCCTTTTACCATGGAGGGGAAGGCTGGTTCCAGTTTTGGAGGGAAAGAAAGGGAGAGAGGGAGACAAGGAAAGAGAAAGGAGAAATAGACACTTCAAAAGAGAGGGTTTCAAAGCCAGTGTGGATAACATCTGGTAATGACCTGATGTTATTGCAAAAATAAAGGGACTTTGTTGAGAAGTCCTTTGGCCCGTGCTGGCTCTCAGCATGATGAACTTTTCACTCACTGCCTATTAATTAATTTATATCCTGCAAAGAGTTGAATTGCCCTAGATCTTTGGCCCAAAAATTTATCCACAAACAGGGGATAAACCATGCAGGGCCTTGTTAAGAAATTTTGTTCTATCCTGAGTGATGAGAAGTCACTCAAGGGTTTAGAGAGGGGTGAAGTCATTTGACTTGACTTTCAAACACATCCCTGAGAGAAGAGTGGAGACATCGATCTTCTGAGAGTATTCGTGCTACCGCCTCACACGGGCAATCCAGAGTCCACTGCCTTCACCCCTGGTACTCTACTGCAGCCCCAGGCTGGCGACCAAGACTTCTTCACTCTTCTAAACTGTCATTTCCAAGAAGCAGCAAGACAACAGCAGCCTCAAAACATTCTTGAGAATTCCCACTCTTCTCTCTGCTTTTCGTTTAAAATTCAGCACACAAATTGCTGAAAGGAGGGAAGGTAGACCAAAAGGGAGCAGCGAGGCCCTTTGCTCCTCTCCCCCTACATGCTCTCTGGCTCTGGCCTAGACTCTGAGCAGGGCTGTGGGAAACTGCTTGGAGATGAGAGAGAAAGTTTGAAGGGAGGAAAGGGGAGGTCAGGCAAGGGGATGCTGGGCCTCGGGCAGCAAGTAGCCTTGTTTGGGGCCCTTCAGATTACACAACCCAGTTATGCCCCATTTTCAACCTGGCTGAGAGCCTGGACTGAGGGCTAGAGATGCAAAGGGAGAGGCTGCCAGAGAAGCCGGGAAAATGCTGCCAAGTCAGGGGCAAGAGAGGGGGTAGAGGCCTATGGAAATGAAGCTGGAGAACTCCCAGATCATCGCCCTGGTGGCTTGTTTGCTTGGATGTTGCTCATGAAGACCCAACCCAACGTATTCAAAACTCTCCAAGGTTTCTCAATCTTCCTCTAGTGGCCCAAAGTTCCCCACTTCCCAGCCCTGTAGTTATTTTATTGACACACAGCTCCATTCCGGTAAAAGGATGGTTTGGGGCGTGGGAGAGTGGAGTGAGGCAAGTATAAAGAGGAAGCTGGAAGCTTGGGGAAGAGGCCCTGTCCAGGGGGCTGGCACGGGAGCCCGTGGGCAGGCAGAGGGAGAGGGCACGCCGTGCCTGGCTCTGCTGCAGCCAGGATGGGCCTGACGGTGGCTCAGACAGGTCTCCGGGGAGGATAGGGGTTGTGGGTTTTCAGTATGGGGGACTCAGGCAGCCCATAGAGTACAGCCTCCCACCTGCTGGGGGGAAGGAGTAGGACAGGAGTGGGTCAGGGAAGCAGAGCTGGGGGAGGGACCCAGGCTGCCCTGGGGAGGGAGGAGGCTGGTGTTAGCCACTTGATTACTTGGGGGGCGGGGTGGGGTGAACTTGCTAGTGACCTGACCCTGGATTTCCCTTTCAGGCTTTGCAGTCCTGGTGTTGCTCCAGTGTTGTAAGTACCCCACACCCACACCCTTTTTTTTAACACCCCCTTTCTTTTTTTTTTTTTAATTGTTATGGCACTACTTATATATTTCAAATGGACAAAAAATTAGCATCATTTACAGTATCTTAAGATAAAATGCCTTTGAATAGGAGCTTCTTTTCCAATACTTTGAGATCTATAAGCTGTATCTAGAAAATTCACTACTGTGGAAAATGAAGTTGCTCAAATCAAATGGAGGTGGGGGAAGGGCCTGTGGTTTTTCTTTTGATTAATTGCTATAACTCTGTCCTTCAGGTGTCTGGGGGAGTTTCATATTTTCTTTAGACATCATTAGACACCAAAGCTTTTGCAGGACATCTCTGATGCTATATGACTCCTGCTGTTTTGCTAGCACTGTACAGCTCGTGGGCTCACCAGCCCATTTGTACTATTAACTCTGTCCACATTTATTTCTGTTACCAATCTTTCAAAGGGGTGTGCTTCTGGGTATTTGGGTCCACAATCTATTTTAAGGCTATATATTCAGTTTTTGTAAGTTGCTCTTGGAATCCCAATTGCCATCCCTGTCCATCTTGTAAATGCCATGTCTTTGTCACCTCCCTAGACCCCAGCTAACTGTGCTGTCTCCTGCTCCTTTCTGGCCTTTGTCGAGTTCTTCCAACACTCAGAAATCGCGAGGGACTTTTACTCCTGAGCCCGTGGTGGCTGCCGTCTTGTGTCACTGTCACTTACCCCTTCCCTTTAAGTCAGGGGAGACAGCGGTGCGCTGAGGTCAAAGCATGGGTGTGGAGCTCCTGGAACCGGGAGCACTTTTCCAGCTCTTTCTTAATCCAAACAGCTCATAAATATTTTTATGTAGATGTTTTTATACTGCTCTCTACTTTTCTGTGTATTTGAACTTTTTCAAAACAAAAAAAAAAGTTTTGAAGGCTCAGTTTCAGTGAAGGCTTTGGCTAATGGCCCTGGTGAGAACAACTCTCATGAGACTATAGGCCACAGGTGAGTAATGCCCACTGGTTTTCCTCCATAACCAGAAGGGCAGAAAAGGCTCAGTTTGCAGCAGGAGGAACTGGAGTTAGAGGAGAGGAAGAACTTCCTGGTCCATCCTGAGGGACTTGCTGGAGGGGTCTGGGAGACTGCCTTGGCGGAGGGTGTTATTAGTGAGGGACGCTCCCACCCGGAGCCAGAGCAGACAGAAAGGAGACAGCCAAGAGCCCCCTGAACCAGCTACCCCAGGGCAAGGCCACAAGGCTGGCCCCTGAAGGCTGGGGTACTCTTCTGACATTGGCTTTCTTGGGCTGAGTCCCTCCTCGCCCTCAAAGCCTCCGCCTCCAGGAAGCCTTCCTTACCGGAGCAAGTCCCACTGTAACTTTATCCATTAGCCCCCACCCTCCCATTGCTCAGTGCCCCATTCTTAGTCTGCAGAATATTCATCCACTGTGTTTGATCTTTTCTAAGCATTTTCAGAATCAGCCTTATCATCATCCAACAGGGAACTCCCCAGAAGCAGAACTGATTTAGAACTCTGTCTTCCCTCCCAACCCTGTCCCACCCTCCACCCCTGGGCCGCATTGGTGCTCAATTCAGGGCTCAGCCAGAGGGTCCCTGGCTGAATCCTCGCCCAGGCTCCACCTCAGACTTCTCCCTCAGGCTCTGCGTACAAACTGGTCTGCTACTACACCAGCTGGTCCCAGTACCGGGAGGGTGACGGGAGCTGCTTCCCAGATGCCATCGACCCCTTCCTCTGTACCCACGTCATCTACAGCTTTGCCAACATAAGCGGCAATGAGATCGACACCTGGGAGTGGAATGATGTATCGCTCTATGACTCACTGAATGCCCTCAAGAAAAGGTTGGGCCCCAGGCTGGACAAGACAGGAGGAAGACACAGGGTTACCTGGGTGGCCCTGGGGCAGGGCACTTCCACCCAGAAGGATGGGCAAGGGCCCAGGGTACCCACCTCTGGGTGGAGAAATGCAGGGTCTGGGGCTTAAATGGGAGGAGGTGATGAGGGCAGGTGTTGAGCAGGGTTGGGGGTGATACTAGAGGCAGACTATAAAAGAAGGCATCAGCTGAGCTCCCCTGGGAAAGGGAAGCCCACTCCTTCCCTTGAGGGCCTCTTCAGAGACTGTGAATACTCATGACTCTCTTCTGCCATACCCTAGGTGTCCCACTGCAGGGGAACAAGATATGGGCAGCATATCTCAGATAAAGTCCATGACCTCTTAGAATCATTGAATCTCAGAGCTGGAAGGAATTTAGAGGTCTAATCCATCCTCCCATCCAAAGCTGGAAGGCTGCTATGACCTCCCAGACATGAGGCCAACAAGTGTCACAGCAATTTCACTCTATCCCTGCCCTCCCCTTCTTCTTCTGCCTACAGGAACCCCAATTTGAAGACCCTCCTGTCTGTTGGAGGATGGAGCTTTGGATCTGAAAGGTAGGACCCATTCCTCAGAAGGGGACTACAGAGGATGTAGTAAAAGGAACATGGGGGGTTGGGCACAGGGGCCCCAGACTGATTGAGCACAGAGGCCTAGACGCTTGTCAAGGATCTTAGGCTCAGGTACAGCCAAGGAACCAGAGCCCAGAGAGGGACAGGAACTTGCCAAGAATCACACAGCAAGTTGGCAGTGGATTGCCTATTCTCTGCCAAGCCTGAGAACGAAGAACTGATGGAGAGCTACTGCCCTAAGGGCTGGAAGAGGGTGGGGAGTGGAAACCAATGGTTTCCAGTGGGGGTGTGGAGAATGGGAAGACGTCCTGGAGTGCGTTGTGCTGGAGCAGGGCTTAAAAAGGGGGTAGGGTATGACCAGGATGTCTCCCATTTATTGGGCACTTACTATATATTAGGCACCATTTCCAACTTTATCACATGCAATCCTCATAACAGTACTGTGAGCTCATTTTACTAAGACTCAGGTTATAACCCACCAAAATGGCTTGGCTAGTAAGTGATAGAGCCAGGATGGAAAACCAGAAATGCCTGGCTCTTTCTAAGATGTCTTAAGGTGGGTTCTGTTCCAACCATGCCCTCCTAGAGCCCCTCCTGGGCTCAGGATCCCAGCTCCCAGGCTCAGAAACCCTGCCAGATGCTGAAGGCACCTGCATAGAGGTGCTGAGAATGCTACTGGGGTGATCTCGGTTCTAGATTTTCCAACCTAGCCTCCAACACCCAGAGTCGCCAGACTTTCATCAAGTCAGTGCCGCCATTTCTGCGGACCCATGGCTTTGACGGGCTGGACCTATCCTGGCTCTACCCTGGATGGAGAGACAAGCAGCATTTCACCACCCTGGTCAAGGTGCCAGTCGGGTCAAGGAAAGGGGCAGGGAGGTGGGCAGGCGTCGGTGAGGAGTGTCGGTTAGAAGCTCTCTTCAACTGATGCCCTCCTGAGAGCAGGCAAAGAGGGTCCAAGGCCTCACTACAGGGTTCCAGGATCCTGTAGCAGAACAAGGCAAGTTGCCCTGTGCCCTGGAGACCTCACATAGCAAGGAAGCCATCTTATGACCACAGTGGGAGGTGGAGGGGGATCCTAAGAGGCCAGTGATGATGACGGAGTTAAGCATCTACTCAGCACTGCCCACTCAGTGGTGTGCCATTGCCCCTGGGACACTCAGCTCCATCTGGGGCAGCCCAACCATCTGCAGTTATCCCAGTGTCAGAGCGAGGGTCTAGATAAATTGTCCACAACACCAATTATAAGTCACTTTAATTTTGTGATTTCACGTACCAGCTTGAACAAAGCACAGGCTGAAAGGCAAACTTCTTCCAACATCATCTGTGGGCTAGTCACAATCAACCACCGTTCTGATGGTCCCTTCAGCACCAGGAGTAATGAAGTGCAGACCAGATAGGATGTGGGGAGAAGATAGGTCCAAACATGTTGTTAGAAAAAGGATGGGTTACCCTGAAGATAGCCCCACTGATGGGTCACTTCATCATTTCCGCCAAGCTCCAGAAGGTTGAGGATCATGACAGACGGGGAAGACCCATGAGGTTGGCCAGAGACCTTGGCCTCCCTCAACAAATCTTCCCACACAGCCTGGGCACCCTCTCACTCACCTGTCTCTCTCCTATCTAGGAAATGAAGGCTGAGTTTGCAAAGGAAGTCCAGCCAGGAACAGAGCCACTCCTGCTCAGTGCAGCTGTGTCTGCAGGGAAGGTCAACGTTGACCATGGCTATGACATCCCACAGATATCCCAGTGAGTCTCCTACCTCGGGCAACCTCTCCAGAAGCCTCTTTCCCCCACCTTGCCCTAGCACTCATGTAGAGTCAGGTGACTTGATTTCTAGTTCCAGTTCTTCAGCAAACTTGATGTGTGAGCTTAAGTAAGTCAATTCCACTCTCCATACCTCAGTTTCCCCATTTGCCAAATGGGGCATAATGATCCCTGCCCTTCCTTTCTCCCTTGAGGTGTCATGTTGACCCATTGAGAGAGTGGCTTTGAATGTATTTTGGAGAAGGAAATAGAAAAAGCTATACAAACCAGCCAGCCATGGCTGGGCATTTTCTCAGTTCTAGGTCAAGTAGAGTGCTAGGCTCTGGAGAGCCCACACAACAGTAATGATATTTTTTTCATTTCTAGAATGCTGGAGAGTCCTCCAGGTGCTTTCACACACACAAGAAACCCTCTTCCCAGTTCTCCCACTCTGTCCTCCTCACCCTGCCCCATTATGCTTGTGACTATGAGAGATCAAGCAGCCTGGTTTCTTGGTTCAAAGGAAAGATCTTGGAAACCCCAAAGAAAGGAACACAGGCCCTTCAATATGACTCCAGAATCTTCTCTAGGGTCTTAGGGTTGTATAGTCTTGATGTTTAAATTGATTATTTAGGGGGTAGGAAAGAGGTAGCTCTCAACCATTTGCCCAAAACATCTGAAGCTCATACACTTGGAGTCCACCAACAGTGCCCTGAGCCCACAGCCCCTGAGACTCCCAGCGCAGGTAGAAAACTTCCTCCCTCCCCCATTGTGTCCTTAGGCTCAGGCCTTGCTCTTTCCCTTTAAGGCTGTCTGTTGAGGCTGCTTTTAACCTGCTTTCACCAAGATGAACATTGCAGGAGTGGGGGGAGTAAGGTGAGATGGAGTGCCAGCTCCCAGTAGTGTGCTGGAGGCACAACAGAATAACACTGTTTCTGCACTAAATAATTTAGTGGGCCCTAAGCCCACTCCCTGCCGTGGCAGAGAGAATGGGGTCCAGCAGCCAGAAAACAGATAGCTGAGAAGGGCTCAGTTCTCAGCTGCCCGTCTGTCCTGCTCACATCCCGCTGGGGTGGTCAGCTGGAGGCCAAGAGCTTTTCTAATTTCCCCCCCCTCCCCCCACAGACACCTGGATTTCATCAACCTCTTGAGCTACAACTTTCACGGAGCCTGGCGTAAGACCACAGGACATCACAGCCCCCTATTCAAAGGCCAGGCGGACGCAAGGAGTGACAGATTCAACAACGTTGTGAGTGCCCGGAAGGCAGAAGGGCCAGAAGGGGGTCTGCAAAGATCTGCCACATGCTGGTGTTCACACACCAATCCACCTAGTCCTCACTACAGTCGTACAAGGGAGGGGTTATGGGGCCCACTTCACAGATAGGGAAACTGAGGCCCAAATTCTCTGTGTTCTCCGTGGCTCCTGGAATGAAGGAGAAAACACTCCATAGAGGATGAGCACATCTACACATGTAGCTGCAGATGGACTGAGCGAAGGCGCAGGTTGGGAGATGGTGCAGAGCGAAGAAAGCACCGCTGTGGCCGGGGCTCAGAAGGCAGGGTCTAGTTGCCACCTGCCATTTTCTAACTGTGAAACCTGAGCACATCACCGGATCTCTGCATCTGTCAAGTAACAATAATCCCTTCTTATATCTAATAGGATGTTTTAAGGGCATGAAACCATAAGACACATTTTAAAGTGATATTATTTGTTCTCAGAGGGAAGAGAACTCCCAGATGTACCATATACCTGTAATCCCACCCTCTGAGGTGGCAGAATTAATTGCACAACCTTCCCTGTCTCTGTACCAGCAGCCCAGCTAACTAACTGCTTGTACTCTTCCCATCCTACCCTCAACCCAGGACTATGCCGTGGGGTACCTGGTGAGGCTGGGTGCCCCGGCCAATAAGTTGGTAATGGGCATCCCCACTTTCGGGGGGAGCTTCACCTTGTCATCTGCTGAGACGGGCATCGGAGCCCCGGCTTCCGGGCCAGGTCTACCAGGCCGCTTCACCAAGGAGGAAGGAATCCTCGCCTACTATGAGGTAATGGAGTTGGAGGAGAAGGGGAGATCTCCCAACACCACCAGCAGCCCTGGGGAAGGTGATCCTTCCAGCCTACCCCACGTTTTTGCTTCCTTGGAAATTACAAAATGTCTTAGTTGACTTAGCACCCCTGAAGAAAAGGAAGGGGTACCATAGACTTTCAGTTACTAACAGTCTCCCCCAGGCACACTGGTCCACATCACCCCCTAGGAAGAAGCTAAAGGATATCCCCGAAGCCACAGAGTTGGGGCCTTCCTTACAGCCCAGGAAAGAACAACGGCCAAGAGACAGGCTCTTTTGCTTTAGTCCAGTGTCTGCTGTTCTGGCTGTGTGACTTTGAGACAGTCTTCAGTGTCAACTCAACATTTCCCAAACCCCTGTTTAAGATGGAGAAAGGTGATCGTAACTCTCCCCCAGTTCCCAAAGCTCCCAGGCTGCAGCAAGCACAAAGAACTTTTTCTGGGACATTTGTATCTGTTTTTGCATAAATTTGCATGGAGCCTACAGTCTCTGGGGGCAGAGGTAGCCTGCAAACTCAGTAGAGAATGAGATGGCAGGATGAAACCAGGGGCTGAAGGGGATTTGGGGAGTGACATCTCCCGGTGACCTGCCAAGTCTCAATGTGACACCCCCCAAATACCCCTGCCCTGTCTCTGCTCAGATCTGTGACTTCCTCCGTGGAGCCACAGTCCATAAACTCCTGGACCAGCAGGTCCCCTACGCCATCAAGGGCAACCAGTGGGTGGGGTACGATGACCAGGAGAGCGTCAAAGGCAAGGTAGGTTTCCCCAGGGCCACACCCCAGCATTAAAGGAGGGAGAGGGAGGCCCTGTTCCAAGCAGCCAAGCGTGGGTCTCCTGCACTTAGGGCTGGGCAGTGTTGGGGGTCCCTGGGGAAGGGCCCACAGGGCTGGTTCTTCCCTGTCCTGGGGAACTCAGCGCTGCTCACTCCAGGCCTCCCCTGCCAGGTACAGTACCTGAGGCAAAAGCAGCTGGCAGGGGCCATGGTGTGGACCTTGGACCTGGATGACTTCCGGGGCTCCTTCTGTGGCCAGAATATGCATTTCCCTCTCATCAGAGCCATCAGGGATGCACTTGATGTGCCTTAGCCCTCTCGTCCTTCTGCACCCGGTGGGAGCCAGGGAAGCCTCCACAACCTGGCTCCACCTGCCCTGGTCGCCTGTCCTTTTTGAGTTCCATGCTGAGCCCCAGTCTCCCTTCCTTGGAACCTGCCTGGAGGGCCACAGCTCTGAAATTTGAGCTCAGCTCTGGTGGACAAGGAGGTAGGGGTTGGGGCCTGGGGTCAGTGAGGCCTCAGAACCCTCTCGGTGTTAAGACACACACTTGATATACATTTGTTGATTAATGAAAATGCGCACAGACCCCAAGCCTGCAACAGAGGAATTCTTTGACACAGTTACCCCCAGCCCTCCTTGCCCAAAGACACCATTTTGGCAAGCTCTACCACCAAGTAGCCAAACTTCTTAATACGAAGCAAATGGTCTTACTAATTATACCCTATCAAAGCCCAACTTGAAACCTTCACCCGGGAACATAATCATGTCTCCCATCCCACTTCCCTTTCCTAAACCCGCAGCTGCTCAATAAAGTACGAAAGCTTAACAGTGTGTTGGCACTGGCTTCAGTCCCTCTTGGTGACCCCACTGGGCCCCCTGGGCTTACCACCCCCATCTTGCTGGATTCCTCTCTCTGAGGCTTGGTGGCCTGAGCTTGCAGAGGGTGGGGCCACCGTGGCTTTGGCTCCCCTGGGAGCCCACTGGGCGGCCAGCAGCCTCACCCTCACCTGCTTTGAACTGAACCTGAGAGGGTTGACAGCCTTCCAGGTCTTAAAGTCATTGTCATAGTCTTCTTAATTAAGCTCCTTGTTAAAAGAAACCTGTTCTGTTTCCTGAATCCAGGAGACCTGGACAAGGAAGTCTTTTAACCCCGACACTTGATCTCCTCCGACTCCTGGGAAGACGGTGGGAGCCAACCACAGGGCCAGTTTGGGAAGCCCTAAGCCCTGGCCATCTCATGCACCCTCCCTCCCTCCAGGGCTGGAGTCTCCACAGGGTGCATGAGGGATGGCCTTCCAGCCTCTACCTGATGCCCCCAGTGACGGGCTGCTCATTACCTCAAAGGCAGCTTATTCCAATTGCAGGGCTGAGATCTGTGAGGTCCTCCCCAGAACCACTCTCCCTCACTCCTTCAACCATCCATGCAGAGATCAAGACTCCTCTGCTCAGAGTGGCTGGCATATGAAGGGGATAATGGGCTGGGCTAGGCTTGGAGACCAGTCAGTTTTCCAGCCTTCATGAGTTGGAGAACCTCTCACCAAGTTTTGGTGAATTCTTAGAGTCCCACACACATCCGTATCCAAAGAGAACCCAGATGCACACTTCAAAACCAAACAGGATTTATTTGTGGATTCCCTGATTTGGAGATTCTTTGTGACTGGGGATAACCACAAATTGGCCAGATAGTTTGTGACACTGCTTTGAGGTATAGGGAAGGAAATGTCTATTGACTGCCCCAAAATCTGAACTAGCTGGAGCTGGGTGTATGCAACTGATCCCGAGGTCACAGTCCTGCTAAAGGCAAAGAAAGTGAGAACTTGGCCAGAGGCTCGGAGGGTACCCACTGGCCAGTGGAGCTAACATTCCTGAATCCCTGGCCACTCCCCACCCCACCCCACAAGGGTCTTTGAGACCCCAGGAGCTGTGAGCCCTCCTGGGCAGCCAATCCCCTCCGCCCCGGGCACCCTTCCCCCAGCCTTGGGCAGGCTGTCCCGGGCTGACTTAGGGTCCTGATGAGTTAGTCACACACCCTTATAGCTGCAGAGTCAGAGTCAGAGGCCAGGGGTGGAGATTAGGTCTCAGACAGGACACTGAGTCACCCAGCAAAGGGCACGGGCACCCTCCACTGCCTCTCTCCAACAAGGACAGTGGGGGCAGGGGAGAGACAGCCACACTCCCACAGTGTGTCATCCCTCCTGCATCCCCCCCCACCCCCAGGAAGGGAGAAAATGTACATGGGCTCATTACAAGTCTGTTTGTTTATTTACTTATTTATTTTTAATTTGAGCTGGACTCTGGAGCCAGACTGCTTGAGAGTGAATTCAATTCTGCCATTTCCTGGCTGTGTAAACTTAGGCAAAGGGACTCAACTGCCTGAGCCTCAGTTCCCTCATCTGTAAAATGGGGATGATAGTGAGTGGTCGGGTCGTAGTGAGGATTAAAGTACCTTGAACAGCACTTGGCATCTAGTAAGTGCTCAAAATATGGGAGCTACACTTGGTCCTTATCATTCATGCAACAGAACTTTACAGAGTTCCAGCCAGCTGCCGGCTCTGTTGTGGGCGGCGAATAAAGTAGGCCCGGTCACTGGCCTCGAGGAGCACATACCCTCGTGGAGGGGACACAGCAGTAAGCAAGTAACTTCAGAATCTCACTTTGTAGACACACACACACAGACACACACACACATACAGTGTCAGCCCTCTGTAAAACTCAGCAAGTCCCTACGTTTAAAGAACACACAGCCTTTTATGACCCAGTAGGCGTATGCCCTTGTAAATTATCCCAGGTGCACACAGAGTTTCAGCTAACAAGAGGTGCAGCTGAAATCATGCTCACAGCTAATCTGCTTTGAGTGCTAGACGTGGGTGGGTTGGGGGTTTCACACTGGAGACCGCAGAGGAGCCTCACAGCTGCCTGGTGGGGTAGGGGAGCAGCTCTGGCCCCCTCAGGCTCCAAGCTCAGTAACCCCCACCCCCACCTTGGAGTCGAAGCAGCTTAAGAAGTGTGTGTGCTCACCTGGTGCCCTGATCTTGGGCTCTAACACTCAAAGAGGAGCCAGGGATCCTTGGAGAAATGGCTGACGCTAGGGCTGGGGCAGGGTAGGTTCAATTTTTATGTATTTTTAAATGGTGGAACATATCATGTATGCTAAGGAGGGCACAAAATGTATCTGTTTGTAATTTACAGAATTGTTATAAAATGAAAACCTGGGTAACCACCACCCAGGACAAGAAATGAGACATGGTTAGTGTCCCCTGAAGCTTCCACAAATCCCCTGTGACCCGATCCCTCCACTGGCGGCAACCACCATCCTGACTTTCACAATTACCTTGATTTCGTTTATGGTCTTACACCTACATATGCACCTTAAGGAAGAGAGCTTGGTCTTGCCTGTTTTTTGAATTTAATGTGGATGAAATTATACTGTAGGCCTTTCTGTCACATTATGTCTGTGAAATCATCCATGTGATTTTGGGTAGCTGGAGTTCGGTCATTTCATTTCGTCTTTTGCTTCACGGCTGAATAAATGCCCCACAGTTCTCTATCCATCCCACTGTTGATGGATGGTTGTTTCCCCCAGATTTTGATTATTGCAAATAATACTGCTATGAACCTTCTTGTACGTGTCTCCTGCAGACCATGCACTAGAGTTTCTAGGGGTGGAATTGCTGGGTCATAGGGGATCACGTTTTCAACTTGATGAGATACTGTCTCACTTTTTCCAGAGTGACTGTTCCAATCCACACTCCCAGCAGCAGTGAGAGTTCTTTCTCGCTCCACCTCCTCCCTGACGCATGGCATTTTCAGGCTTTTAAATTATGATGGCTCTTAAAGTTTCACTGAATGAAGGAATCAAAGAATGAATCAATGGTTAGAAATTTGGTCATACCTGCCTTATTTCTCCCACTGCAAATGCCCATGCTCATGTCCTGCTTCAGAGTCGAGAAGTTTCTCTTTCAGGGTCTCTTCAAGATCTGCCTTGTGACTTTACCCCACCCATCTAAGAGACTATATGTGATGTTCTTGGCAATTGTTGGGAAACTGAGGCCCAGGGCAGGGACTGGGGGAGGCATCACCCAGAGAAACAGTAAACAGGGGGCTTCATCCATCTCTCCAGTGTCCCAGTCCCCTCCTTGGGCACTGCAAGTCCCTCCCTCTATAGAGCCCACAGTCTCACACAGCATAAGAGGGTCCCCAGGAGGTGTGGGGTCTCGAAGTGTGGAACCTCAGGAGCACCCCGCAGGGAGGCAGTTTCAGTCTGAGAATCCCTGGCCACAGGTGGGCCCCTGGAAGCCAAACCCACAGCTCTGGGCTCATTTTCCAGATAGCAGCTCTCTCTCCCACTGCTTTGACCTGGCCTAGACCCCCAGCAGCATCCCATCTCACCCAGTCTGTCTGGCTGCTGAGACCCAGTTGGGGTAGCGGAGGAGGTCGCACGCTCCCCAAGAGGCCTTGTGGTCCCTCCCCTAGAGCTATTCCTGGCCTAGGTGTGTCCCCACCCCCCATCCCCTGCCTGGCCTGACCCCACAGCTGGGAATAGTTTGGCTGGGGGTGGGGCAGCCCCTGACTATATAAGCCTGGACCCAGGTGTCCTGGGCAGCCTGGAGGTCCAGACACTCAGAAAGCCCAGTAATGACAGGAAAAGGCATATCTGAAGCTCCCACCTGTGGTCCAGAGGAGACGGCCTCTGAGCCCACCAAGGTGCCCACCACCGAGCCCTACGAAGAGGGGGCAGCATCAGAGTCCAGCGGGGAGGAGGAAGTTCCCAAGCGATGGGAGCCTGCTCCTGATGCACCTGCCCCAGCTGCCACTAAACCTGCACCCCCAAGAGAAGGTGACAAGAGGTGGGGCAGGTGGAGGAGGGGAGGCAGGCATGCCAGGGAATGGGGAGGGCAGGGGAAATTCTGGGCCACAGACCCTTTCATCTCACCTGGTTTCTCCCCAGATGTCCCCAGTACCC
Organism: Bradypus variegatus; assembly: GCA_004027775.1. NCBI lineage: Eukaryota > Metazoa > Chordata > Mammalia > Pilosa > Bradypodidae > Bradypus > Bradypus variegatus. The sequence continues at coordinate 13,914 of PVKY010002080.1, read as the reverse complement.
CACTGAGTCTGACCGTGGAAGATGTGAGCAGCAGCTCGGTGACCGTGAGCTGGGAGCCCCCGGAAAGGCTAGGGAAGCAGGGGTTCCAGGGCTACGTGCTGGAGATCTGCCGAGAGGGAGGTGAGCTCTGGGCTAAGCCCAGCACACATCCAGGGAGAGGGGGGCTGGGGGGCAGCAGGGACCAGACCCCAGACCCAGCAGTTGGGCCGTTGGGGGAGAGAGACATAAGGAGGGGCCCTTGGTGTATCTCTGAAGGCAAGGGGATGTCCAAAATGACCTTAGGAGACTCCTTCTCCTCCAGCTCCAGGGAGCCTCTAAGTAACAGACAGAAGTGCAGGGTCACCAGGCTGCTCAGATGAGAAATTAAGGAGGGGCTGAGTCTCTGAGGGCCCTGTGTGGAGAGGCAATGCAGGAGATGGAGAACAAAGTATCTGGAGAAGGGGGAATGGCAGTGAAAGGCACTGAGGAGAAAGGGGAGATGTGCTCTGGCCAAATTCTGTTGACACTGCCCACCTCCCTGGCAGCTGAGTTGCGCCTGGTCTCCAGCTCTGCCCCTACCTTGCTGTACCGCCTCACAAATGTACTTCAGCAACCCCATCTCTGGCCATTATTCCAGGAGAGCTGGGCTCTAATATCAGGTGTCTTTGATGCCATTTGATAATGAGAAGGCAGGGAAGGAGGAGCAGGGGGGAAATAAGGCCCAGAAGGTGAGGCCAGAGTCCCCAGGTCACCAGCAATAAGGGAAGCCCCACTGAGAACGAGACCTAGGGCCTGGATGCCACGGTCACATGGCTGAAGACCTCACCTTCTCCGTCTCCCTCAGCCTCAGAATGGGTGCCTGTGAATGCCCGGCCCATGATGGTGACCCAGCACACCATGCGGAATCTGGCTCTGGGGGACAAGTTCTTCCTGCGCGTGGCTGCGGTGAACTCTACAGGGGCTGGCCCGGCAGCTGAGCTGGCCCAGCCTGTCCACATCCGCGAGATCATCGGTAAATGCCCATCCTTTCACCTCCTGCTCCCCAGCCCTTCCCAGATGCCATCTCTGATGGAGACACCGAGGCCAGTGGGCAGAGGGACCTGGGCAGTCATCTCCCCCGTCCCCCGCTCACATGCACCAGCCACATGCAATTGCCATCTTGCCTTAAGAGGTTCCTCAGCAGCAAGGGGGGCTCTGGAAGTGAAAGAGGCCATTTCCCTGAGTGGTCCAGCCCCTGGTATGGTGGGAGGGTCTTCCTGACCCCCAGAAAGGAAAGCTCAACCCCCCGGGTCACCTGTCTCAGGATTCGGACACTCAGAGTCCAGCTCTTCTTCCTCTTATCTAATCTCAATCGTTCCAGCTCATTTTCTGCTCATTTCCTATGGCCTGGGTTCTGGATTCTCCCAAAGGTTGTGGAAGACAGAGAAGGCCTTGCTTGCCCTTTGTTCCACCACGGCCCTGGTAAGAGGCTCATGTGGCTTCGCCATCCCCAGAGGGCCCTGGAGGGCCTGGGAGGCAAGCTTTGTCCCCACCGTGGATATTTCTATTTGCAGGGTACATTTGCCTCTGTCCTACCCTTCCTCCCCTCCCAGGGCTGATCGGGTTTCAGTCTGTTAATGGCAGTGAGTCACTTGGTCTGGTCTGAGGTCTCTGGGGACAGGCCAGGGCCCCAGGGTGAGAGGGACATAGTCAAGCAGGTGGCCTGAGGCCTTTTCCCCCTTCCCTCTGGTTGCCCTGCCAGGGGGATGGACAGTTCCTGGCCGAGGCTGGGGCAGAACCCCATAGTTCCAGAAAGAGAGGGGGTTCCATGGCCTCCATGGGGGCCAAGTTTGGATTCAAGCGAATCCTCATATCTGAGGACTGAGAGATGCACCAGCCATTGGGTTAGGGAGCTTAGATTAGTGTGACTGACCCACCTGAGCCAAGCACCTTATTTTCCAGGTGAAGACCGGCTCCAAGGGGCTCAGGGCCTCCCCCCAGATCACCCAGCTGGTTAGTGCAGGACCTTGCATTCCCCACAACCCTGTTCATGCCCTCCCCAGGCTGCAGTGGGGATTCTCTGGTCATTTACAGAGGCCATCCCTGTACTTTTGAGTCAGGGTGAGACCTTGCTCCACCTGGAAGCTGTGGAAGGGACAATTGACCCTGGCCTCCAGTGCCAGAAAGCCCTCCTGGCTGAGAGGATCCTGGGCCCCCCCCAGGTGCACTTCTCCTAAGAAGGCTAGCTCAACTCTGTGTCCACTGCTCTGTTAAAATTCCTCTGGCGGGAGAGAAGGAGATTTCCTGGAGAGAAGAGCAGGAGGAGGCCATAAACAGGCGGGGAACAGCAGAGCAAGGGGTGAGGAGGGCCTGTTCAGGATCAGCGGCCACTCAGCTGTCCCTCTGCGACCACCTGGAGCTGCCAAGCATTCCTGGCCCCCTGCAGCTGCCTCCAGAGCATTCCACCCTGATGCTCCCGGAGCCAAGGGCCGGCTCATCTAATCCTCAGGGACACCGTGTTCCTTCTCACTGTCTCCTCCCCCTCCACCCTGCATGCCATTGACCAACTGCTGCCACCGAGGAGCCCCGGCCCAGCCCCCTGCTCCAGGAGATGGGACAGCAGCTGCTGTAGCTCCCCTTGGAATGCCCAGTGGCCTCGGTGTTTTCACCTGGTTAGGTGACGGTCAGGAAGTAGGCTCCCGACTGTAGCAGGGGGCTGAAGTAAGACTACAGGAAGGACTTCCCAACTGGGAGAATGAAAGGCAGTAGGAGGGGTGACAGAGGGGGAAGGAGGTATCCCTGCTCTGGTCTCATTTAAGAAAGGAGAGACTCGAATCCCCCCAGTATGGTCTGGAGACAGAGGAGTGGGCCTAGCAGGGCTTTTCTGAATCTCCTGGCAGGGAGGGGCGGGTGCTGCTGGTTTAGGAGGAACAGGGCATGGCCTCCCTTTCCTGGGAGCGCAGTCTGACCCGCGCAGCACCAGCTCTCCACCAGGGGGAGACAGGGAGCGAGCCAGGGCCCATCCGGAGCCTAGGAATGCCGGGGCGAGCGGCAGGGCAAATTCCAGCCTGGCAAGGTGGAGGCGTCAAGGGAGTGCCCGGATGCTTACCAGTTCACACCATGGAGGCCCTGCCCTCCCTGGAACTTCCTGGCTCTCAGCTGCCCAAGGACTGTAAGGGATTTGGGCCCCTGGACCTTGAGAGTGAGCTTTGCCCCTCCCACAAGGAACAGCCGCTGCAGCTGGCCGGCACACACCCAGGGGCCCTCCCACCCAGCCGGTGGCCCTCGGCAGCTGTCCCCTCCCCTGCCTCTGGAGTCCCCCATTGGCTCTGCCCTTGGCCATGCTAAGCCTGGACTCTCACCTTGATGCAGAGGCCCCCAAGATCCGCATGCCCCGCCACCTTCGTCAGACTTACATTCGCCAGGTGGGAGAGACGGTCAACCTGCAAATCCCCTTCCAGGTGAGCATGCCTCCTGCCCAGGGTAAGAGCCCCATTTGAGGTGTGTCAGGGAGCCCAGGAAATGGCAGGATCCCCAGGAGGGTCTGCCTGGGACCCATCAAAACTCGTGTGCAATTCTCCAGCCTGTGGACAAGGCAGGTGGTTTCCCAGGGCCGGCTGCACACCTGGTGCTACACACCTGAGCAGCACCTGTGCCACCAGGCTCTGCTGCCCTTCTCGGGAAGGACCAATGGGGCAGGCTTCCAGGACACAGCTCCAGAGACCCCTGGAGGTGGGGAGGGTATGCCTCGCACCTCCCTGCACCCACCTACCTTTCAGGGGAAGCCCAAGCTTCAGGCCTCGTGGACCCACAATGGCCACACCCTGGACAGCCAGCGGGTGAACGTGCACACCGGGGACCAGGACTCCATCCTCTTCATCCGCTCCGCCCAGCGCTCTGACTCGGGCTGCTATGAGCTCACCGTGCGGCTGGGAGACCTGGAGGCCAAGGCAGCCATCGACGTCCTGGTGATTGGTACGGGGCCTGGGGAGGGAGGGCTGCCTCGATGACCACCCAGCCTGGGGCTGAGGGCTGACGGGGTCTGACCACAGGAGGGTGCTAGGGGCCAAGTCTCGGGTGTGGGAGTTGATGGTGAGCCCCGCCCTCACCCCCTCTTCCCCATACTTTCATCCTGCAGAGAAGCCCGGGGCCCCCAGCAACATCAGGCTCCTGGATATCTGGGGCAGCAATGTCGCCCTTGAGTGGATGCCACCCCAGGACACAGGCAACACGGAGCTCCTGGGCTACACTGTGCAGAAGGCAGACAAAAAGACAGGGGTGAGGCCAGCTGCAGTGGGACTGGGGTGCAGGAGGAAGGGCTGAGTGGGGTCAGGGTAGGGAGCCACCAAGATGGCTGGGAAGGTCCATCCCACTAAGAGTCTAGGACCAAGTCCTTGTTGAGCTACAACTAACCTCACTCCCTACATGGCTTTTGGAAGACCCTTTTCCTCTCTGGACCTCAGTTTCCTCAAGACCACAAGGGAACTAATCTAGGCTCTGTGAGGCCTTTGGTGCTTCTAGAACCTTAACGCACGTAAAAATCACCTGCAGATATTGCTAAAATGCAGATTCTGATTCGGGCCCAGGGTGGGGACTGAGATTGCATTTCTAACAAGCTCCCAGGTGATGCTAAGGATGTGGTCCATGGGGTCACCCTTTGAGTAGTGAGGTTCTAGAATTTTCTGAGGACCCCAGAGAGGTCACCTAAGTGACTCAGCACCCCATACTCCAGATTTAGAGTCCTTTGGGCCTCAAGTTGGATGACTCAGCACCCCCCAGGGTTGGAGGCGGGGGTGAGTCCCTCTGACCAAGAGGGGCTGCAGGGTGAGCAGGGAAGGGCTGGGCAGGAGCGAGGGGATGACAGCATCAAGTCCCGGCAGCAATGGTTCACGGTGCTGGAGCGCTACCACCCGACCACCTGCACCATCTCCGACCTCATCGTGGGGAACTCGTACTCCTTCCGTGTCTTCTCAGAAAACCAGTGTGGACTCAGCACCTCGGCTGCCGTCACCAAGGCGCTCGCCCACATCCAGAAGGCAGGTGGGTCTGGGCCAGATGCCCGGCGGGTTGGCACAGGGACTCTCTCCCCCCACCTCCTCCTTGCCTATGACATCTCAGCACCCTGTGTTTCCCCTTTACACTGACACCATCCCCGGAGCATTCGCTGCCCTCCCCACCCCACATCACAGCTCTGCGTGCACACACATTCACAAAGAGTGGCTGAAAGTAATGGATGTGGTCGAGCGATTTTGACAAACAATCCGAGCAAACCCATGCACATGAGGGCGCCCCTTGGGAGGCTGTGTACTTATGCTAGAGATGCCACCAGGCTGCCAACATCAACATCCTAGCAGCCACAAGGTCTCATGCACAGTGTCCCAGGGGGACTGCTTGGAAGGGCAATGTGCGCCTGGAGAGGTAGACTCTGGCAAGTTTGCCAAAAGAACAAACCTCAAGACCCCAAAACAACACCTCCTAGATGGATGGAGAGATGTGGGTGCTTCCTGACTCTACACAGGCGCATGACCCTCTTGCATCAAATGCTGACTCCCCAGCCCTCTCTCCCTGTCACCTGTGAGCTCCAAGACCCTCCCCCCCTGCAGCCTGTGTGGGCTCAGGAAAGCTCACTCTTTAACACCTGCCTGAGCTGCACAGAATTAAGAAAATTTTGTTTAAAAAAGGAAAGCCAGTGATGTCTCCAACTTCAAACAGAAACGAAATGTGGGCTCTCTGGGTGGCTTGTCTCCCCCACTCTGTGACAAGGTCATCTCATATCCCTGCTAGCCCTGCCCCTCCCTTCTCCACTCCCCTCCTGGCCCACTCGGCTCTGAGAATTTATACATCTAAGTTCCCCAAAATTGGCTATGCTTTGCTTCCCAAGATCCCAGGGATCGGGGTCCTGCCTCTGGGCTCCAGAGGAGTGGGGCAGGGATGACATCGATTGTTCCTGCCCTACATGATGTTAAGATCCTCCTCCAGACTGCCAGCTCTGTCCATCTGTCCCTTGCGCCCCAACCTCACTATGTGATATTAGGGCAAGGGGTTCACCCACGAAGGGCCGTCGGTCAAATGCTGATGACAAAGCTTACCCTTTCTGCGGAATGCAAGGCAGATTAATTGAGATATGTAGGAGTAAGTCATAGTGGTTATTTTAGGCAAATGGATGAGACTAGTCCTAAGAGGTGTCCTCTACTCCTGTAGCCTCAAATTCACTATTTGGCCCCGTTTTCCCCCTTGAACCCAGATATTGCTTCCAAACCTAAAGGGTTTACTGAGCGAGACTTTTCAGAAGCGCCCTCGTTCACCCAGCCCCTGGCCGACCACACCTCCACCCCTGGCTACAGCACTCAGTTGTTCTGCAGTGTCCGAGCGTCACCCAAGGTGAGGGGCCAGTCCCCGCCGTGCCCTGGGCTGTTGGGGGAGGCTGGGGGTTAGTGGGGTTCAGGAATCCACCTGAACCTGAGGAGTACCTCCAGAGCCCCCAGCCCAGCTCTCCTCTGCCCATGCTCTCCCAGGCCAAGATCATCTGGATGAAAAATAAGATGGCTATCCAGGGGGACCCCAAATACCGCGCCCTCTCCGAGCAAGGCGTCTGCTCCCTGGAGATCCGTAAACCAAGCCCCTTTGACTCTGGTGTCTACACCTGCAAGGCCACCAACGTGCTGGGGGAGGCATCTGTGGACTGCCGGCTGGAGGTCAAAGGTGAGGGTGTGAGGAGGCTCGCTCCTTGGGGACCCTCCCACGGACCGGAAGGCAGCAGGAGCCACCTCTTTGGCACTGGACGAGACAGGGCTGAGGCGCTGAAAAGAAGGCAGGAGAGAAAGGGGTAGTGAAGACAGAGGTCAGGCTGTCCAAAGGCCCCTCCAAGCAAGACCGTGCCCAATATGGGGAAAGGAAGTAGTGGAGTTGGCCGTGCTTAGGGTGACAGCGTGGGAACTTGAGACTCTCTTGCTCCCTGCGGGCCCCTAGAAGACCCTCTCCCCTTCCCCAGGTTCTAACCTGCACCATCCCTGACAGCATCAGCCACACACTGAGGAGATACCAGAGGAGGCTGTGATGAAGAGGAAGGTAAATGGCTGGACCCACTCCCTCTGCTAGCTCTGGGGATGGTACTCAGCAGAGGGGGCCCGGGAGCAGGCAGTGGGAGTGAAGAACAAACGGTGGGGTAGTCAGCTTTGGGTACAAATCAGCAGTCACAGGCAGCCAATACCTGTGCAGCTCTGGGGGTGCTCCAGACACAGGGGAGTGATATTGCAGGGCTGGGGCAATGGTGCCTGAAAGGGGGTGATTCAGCAGAAGGGATAACAGGATAGAGGTCTGGTCCTGGCTTGGGGTGACCTTGGGAAGAGCTTTCTCTTTGGACCTGTTTCCTCTTCATAAAAACAGGGACAACAGTCCCTGCCCTGCCTTTCCCCCCGGGATGGCTCTGAGGCTCTGGAGAAGTAAAGAAGCATCCTGGAGCCGAGGGGGGGGCAGAGTTCAGACCTGGGCCTGGGGCCCTTAGGGAGGGGGGCCTAGGAAGGGAAGAAGGCACTGCTTCTCCCCGCCCTGCATCTGCACCTTTTCTGGCAGAGCCCAGGAGCCCAGCTCTGCCCGACCCCAGGGGCTCAGGAAGTATGTCCTCTGCCAGGTGCTGCAGACCTGAGGGAGACCAGAATCCACCCCCACAGGTGCCCGAGACCCGTTTCTGGAGTGACGGCTGATGGAACAGCTCCCTGGTTCTGGCCTGGCCTCCCTTCCCACCCAGGCTGGAGCCCAGTACCCAGGAGTGGGCCTAGCAGGCCTTGGGCCGGCCTTCCCAGACACGAGGGCCACCTGAAAGGTGCAGAGATTTGCACGTCCCTGCAGAGGGGTGTGCACTGGGCAAGAAACGCTCAAATAAAGGTGTGCAGTGTTGCAATGCGGGGGCCTCTGTGACAGCGAGCGTCGCCATGAGGAAGGTGCCAGTGGGAGGGGTCTCAAGACATTAGGGGGCTTTTCCAGACATGTTGTGATGTTCAGGAACTTACTCTTGGATCCAGGGTTTGCCCCCCACCCCCGAGTGTATAACTGCAGGAGCAGACACAGCCTCTCCGGAACTCTCCTGGCTCCCAAGGCCCCCACGTTCTCTCACCCTTCCCTCCCCTCCCCTCACCAGTTTCTTCCCTACCCCCCACCATTGCGTCTTCTCTGTTGAGATTGTCTTGTTGCCCCCCAGCAGTGGTGGCAGTGGGAAGCCAGCAGTGTGCTCTCTCTGAGGGTTCATAATCTTTTATTAGTTTTGTGGCCCATCCTGAGAGCGAGGGGAGACCCACCTCTCAGAGAGGTAAGGGCCTGGAGATGGCACTGACACTCAGAACCCAGTCAACATGGTGACCCCCTCCCCCCCATGCTCCCCTCCAAACAAGGGGCTAAGTCTTGGCAGGGTGAGGGCCAATCCCTAAAGGCCTGGAATCAGAAGCCCCTGAAACCTGGGCTAAATGCCAGGGGCACCAAATGCCAGCAAGACCTTCCCAGCCCCATCTCAGTGGGTGGTCTCCTCCAGTTGGACCTGTCACCTCAACCCAGGAGCGCTCACAGTCAGCACTGGGAGCCTCGAAGGACCCTTTCCCTTGTCCACCCCCTCCCAAGGCAGGTAGAAGTCTTCCAAGAGTTGGCATGTCTGGGACTCTCCTCTGCATTTGGCTAGAAGCAGCAGAGATAGATGTCACCTAGTATCACCTAGGAGAGTCCAGCAGGTCATCGGGGGCTGGTGGCACCCAGATGACAGGTAGTTGCACCCCAGGTTGCAGCATGGGGCAAGAAGGAGTCTCAGTGCTGCCACCTGGTGGCTGTTTGAGGCTCACCCCTATCTCCCCCTCCCCTCCCCTCATGCCCCAGGGCTAAAGAAGGACCTTTCCCCCACACCGCTCTGAGTCCCCACCCGGGGTCCAAGGGCTGGTCCAGAAGAAAGAAAATGTCAGAAGTGATTTCTGGACCCACTCTGCCTCTCCCAAGTATAATCCTCAGCTCCTCAGGGCAAGGGGAGCAGGCACCCTGGCACATAGCAGAGAAGCACAGCGTCTCCCACAGGTGGGGAAAGAGGCTCCTTGGCTTCCTGCCCTGAGCTGCTTCTGGCCACCTTCTGGCCTCAGAACAGGCAAGGAAACAAGTCAGTATGTCCTCCATCTCCCTCCTTCCCTCCATCTTGGAGGGGATCCTCTCCTCTCCTTAAGCTTGGCCCTGGGGCTGCACCACTAACACCCAGGAGAAGCAGACTCCCTGCCTCACTGGGGGAGCCCGAGCGTCCTCTCCCAGGTTAAGATGGCTCCTGGCAGTCGCAGTCTCCCCAGGACCTGCCCGACCGTGGAGGGCGGGACTACGCCTGGGTCAGGCAGGTGGGGAGGCTCCAGCCACTTTCCTCCTGCCCTCAGGATACTGGGTTCCTTCTCCCAGACCACTCTCCCCAACCTCCTGCAGCACCCAAAGGTGCAGGCCCAGTGACTCCCTGCAGAGGGCCCCTGCTCCATGGGCATCTCTTCCCAGCCCCCCCGTCTGTGCCTGCACCCCACAGCCTGGCCAGGGAAGGCTCGAGGAGACCAGCAGGACGGCGGGGCAGGCTGGGCTGCAGCGCTGCTGGATGAGGGGCCAGTGGCAGCGGGCATCTAGTCGTTGGGTCTGTCTTCCGGGAGGTCCTCGTCCACGGGGGCAACGGGCTGGCAGCGGAAGTGGTCATTCCAAATCTTAAGGAAGGTGACCCGGAACTTCTGGATGCGGAAGGCGTAGACGATGGGGTTCATGGCCGAGTTGCCGTGCGTGAGGAAGATGGCGATGTAGATGAGGATGCTGGGCTTGCGGCAGGAGGGGCAGAAGAGGGTGATGCAATTCAGGATGTGCAGGGGCAGCCAGCTGAGGGCGAAGAGGAAGAGGATGAGGGCCAGCGACTTGGCGATCTTCAGCTCCTTGCCATAGTACTTCTGCGGGTCACCAGAGGAGGCTGACACCTTCTTGTTGAGCTGCTTGCGGATCAGGTAGAAGACCTCCAGGTAGATGAGCACCATGAGGAGCAGAGGGGGCAGCACCCAGACGAAGAAGTTGAAGTAGACCATGTACTCCATGCTGATGACCTTCTCAAACTCGCACTTGATCACCGGCTCCCCCACGCTGCCATTGGCCACCCAGGCCTGTTCCACCTCGCTCAGATTGTTCCAGCCAAACATGGGGGTCAGGCCCACCACGAAAGAGAGAATCCAGCAGCCGGCAATGGCCACCGCAGCCCTCCGGGGGCTCATCACGGTCTTGTACCTGGGGGAGAGGCGGGCAGAGGGTGAGGAGCTGCTTCCCAGCTGCCAGGAAGACCCCCCTGGGCAGCCCACCCAGGCCTGTGGGGCTCCAGGAGGAGGCCCCTGCCCCATCCAGCCCCCCGGGGTAGAGAGGGGCACACTTTTTGCTTGAGGGCAAGGCCTTCGGATCTAAGACTTAGGCTAGAGCTTGCAATGTGTTGGATCATCTCTCTTGCAGAGGGAGGGAAACTTGATTAATGATAATGAAAATAATAACAGAAAATAACAAAGGACCTCTTTAGGAGTTTTAATAAAGATAACCAAAATAGAAATCACTCCCATGGTAATCTCATTATCACTTTCATGGGGTAGGAAAACACTGGCAGAATGAGGGCCCATCTGACAGATGAGGAAACTGAGGCTCATCTGCCCAAGGCTACACAGAATGTGGCAGCTCTGTCCAGCGGTTCCTAACACACATCTACACTGATCAAAACAGCCAGGTGATTGACAAACCACTCCTTCCCTTGGGCCAGCTGGCACACGGTCAGAAAATACCTGCCCATAACAACCCTTCTTTTGGCCCTGTCCCATACTCCCCTGCCACTGACCCATCCCCATCACCATCCTTCCCAGCCCTCCCCCTTCCAATCACTGTACAGTGCTCATCTCCTGAGGGGTTGCTCTCGAGGGCATTAGGAACCAGCTCTGCACCTCCAAGCTAATTGGGAATTATTCACTGGAAAGAAAGCTGATGCATTCACTGAGCATTTACTCCATGTTAGATACTGTCATTGATTCAGCCATTCATTCAGGCATGCATTAGTGAATTCATTCGGCAAACATTTATTAAGTACTTTCTTTGCCAGGCATTGCTCTCTGTGCTGGGAATACGATAAAAGACCCCCACCTCTAGGTAGCTTATGTTTTGGGTGAAGAGGCGGATAACACAAAAGTAAGGGAATAAACAAAACAAGACAATTACAGGTTGTGATATGTTCCTTGAATAAAGCAGGACGATGTCAAGGGACAGAGCTTTTCTGGATTTTTTTTATGTCAAGACACACATAGAAGATTAAATCGTTTGTATCATACACGGTAAACGGATGCGAGGCCACGGGCCAGAGATGACTGGCCATATAGCACTAGACTCTGCCTGTGCCCCCACCCCAAGGGCTGAGGGTCTCAATATTTCAGGGGTTCCCACTTCCTTTCAAATCATATGAGCCCACAGCCATCGTGTCCTCTGCCACACACCAGCCTTGGAGCAAGTGCCAAGGGCTGAGGCCCGCCCAGCTCTGTGCCGAGAGCTGGCTCAGTGGCAGCAGCTTGCCTAGTTGTTTTTCCCCAGTGCAGCTGCTGAGATGGATGGAGAACCCTCCAGAACACGTAAGCAGCTACTGAGGACCGTGGGTGTGATGGGGGAAGCTTCCCACTCTGTCTCCTCCTGTCCCGTGCCAGCAGGGTCTGAGGCTTTCTCCTTTGCGGTGATGATCCTTAAGTTCCCTCTCACCTGGAACAACACTTCTCCTGGACTCCCTGTCATCTGTCAGAGCCCACCTGCTCCAAGAAGACTCCAGGAGGGTGGGAAGGGGAATGATTTGGAGGGGGAGAAACCAGATCTTGTTGGTGATCACTAGGAAGGGACCTTTGGAACCTCATTTCTGATCTCCTCATCATTCCAATGGGGAAACTGAGAAACTGAGGACCCCAGATGACACCGAGACCTTCTGTAGGGTGCCCCTGCCCACCCACCCACCCCCACTTTGTGATTGTAGGACCTTCGTATCCTCACCCAAACAAGGGCCTTGAAAGCTGTGCCTCGCTGAAGTTCCTCCCTCCCTCCCTCTCTTCTTTTCTTTGTTTCCTTCCTTTCCTTCTTTCTTTCTTTTTCAGAGAGATATTGGGGGTTTGTAGAACAATCATGCATAAAATACAGGATTGCCATTGAAGTTCTTTCTTAAACATAATCTTTGCCCTTTTGCTATAATTGAAGCCCATTACATCTTCTTGTGTCCCCAGAAGAATAACCAGGGCCTGGCACATACACTAGAAGTCAGAAGATCCAAATTTGGGCCCCAAGTCTATCAGAAAAATTCCTATTTCAGAGGGTGAGGATCAAATGAGATAAATATGCAAAAACACTCTGTAAACATCCTACCAACAGAAGGTGTGATCATAACTAATTTATTTGTCTGAGCTCCTGTCCCTGCAACCCCTAGAAAAACTTAAACCTGGAAAAACTCCAGCATCTCTAGATGCTCCACAAACACAGTCTACTGGTTTTCAAATGATCTTGCTCAGGTCTTGTTCCTGATGAAGTGAAAGGGTTTCCCATGTCTTCTCAGATAAGAGAAGTTCTGGGCCAAAGGGTGAGGGGCACTGCCACAGCTGTCACGAGGTGCAGAGGGGGGCAGGTCCCAGGGCAAGCCTCACCAGGACCAAATGGGGCTGTAGTTACATCACCATCATCATGTCTATCATTTATATCATTTATTATTTACAAAACCCTTTACACTCACAGCTCATGTAATCTGTGTAACCACCATGTAAGGTGAGCACAGCAGATAATGGAGTCCCCATTTCACAGATTAGAAACTTGAGGCCAGAAATGGTCAATAACCATGTCTCCAGATTCCAAGAACAACTCTCCTTCAGGACACCAGCCTGGCTGTAGGTCATGTGGATGTGGGGACAATTGGCAGATTGGGAATATCCCTTTCAGAAGAGCTTTAAACTGGGAACATCGGGACCCTGTTCAAAGGGCACTGTCCAGAGGCAGGGGAATGGACAAGATGACTTCTGGTGCTGCCATCCAGCCTGAGGACTGGGACATGTCTAGCCAAGGACCCACATCTTGGCAGTGATGATCTGCTGAGAGAGAGGCGATGGATACTGACAGTGCCCCAGGCGGGACGGAGGGAGGAGGCGACTTCTAGCCAGAAGGTTCCTTCCTCCGCCCTTCCCCTTTGCCCCTTTCCGACTGCCTGGAGCCCAGGGGTTAAAGCTTTCCTGGGGCTCCTCCAGGACCAGGTCCCAGCAGACCCTGGGGCGTAGGGTATCAGCTCCGATCTGTTTTTCTTGCTATTTTCTCCTTTATGGGAAAGGGCTGGACCCAGGACCTTGCTGAGGTGGGGCAGGCTCTCACAGGAAGGGCTGTCTCCCAGGGCCAGGGGAGCAACTCACCTCTCCTACACGTGGGAAAGGGACGTGGAGGCTGCAAGTCCTGGAGCACTGGGGTGGGGCATCTGGGGGTGTCCCTCCCTAAGTTAGGGTCCAAGGCCTCCCCACCCCCAGGGCTACACTGGGGATTAGCCAGAAAGATATCTGGCTCAGGAACATGCAGACTCAGGCAGACCCAGGAGGAAAAGGAACGGAATGGAGACATTAAAACATCACACAAGGCCGATGCACAAGCCAAGCAGGGCAGGCAGCTCCTTAAAGATGCAATTAAAGAAACCAGGAGAGCCCAACCCTCCAGGACCTCCCTTCACCAGTGCATAAAATCCCACCATTGGTGAACTACTCCCTTGGGTTAAAAATTGCCCTTTCTATACATCATCTTTAAAATCCAAGATAACACTAACTCCACAGTATGAATTAGTTTATTAGTCAACATCTTCTTCTCCATGATAATAACATGAAAAGCCTGGGTACCTAGAGTAATAGGGTACATTTCTGAGAGGGAAAGGGAGAGTTTGAGGAAAGAGGTGGA
>PVKY010002079.1:0-27686 GCA_004027775.1 Bradypus variegatus | reverse complement strand
GGGGAGACTCTTAGGCACAACTACATGCAAGTTTAGCCTCTCCTCTGCAGCAATAAGCCACATAAGGGCAAGTCCCATGATCGAGGGCTCAGCACATCAAACCGCCAGTCCCAATTTTGTGACAACATCACCACCAATCAGGTGAGGAAGTCCAACACATCTGCAACTTCCCCCAGCTCCTCGGGGTTGGGTGGGGGGGGGAGGCCGTAAATATGTATTTTATTATCTGCCCAAATTGCTTTGGAATGTTCACACATTTATTTTTGCATATTTACTTGGTTTTACTCAGTTGCAAAAAAAAGCATACAGCAAGTAAAAGACTTTCACTTTGGGCTTGAGATGTTTTTGAAAAGAAAAACTTCTTTCTGCTCCGAGCTTCTGGCCTTGCATTTTATTTACCAGACAGAAGAAGCCTTGGTGCCTCTTTCTGACATTTCCTCTAGTGTGTCCACAGAATCGATTTTTTTTCAGGTTTTTCAGGGGTAACTCTTCCAGCCTCCTAGTCTAAAGTTGGAAACATATGTCTTCTTGCAATATAATATTAAAGTCATCTATATAAATACTTAAAAATACTTAGAATGACCCTGGAAGCACATGTAAGATATTGGTAACAACATTGTGGGCACAGTGGGGCAAGGAAAGTAGGGATAATTATCTTTCACTCTGTACCTGTAGTAGGTATTACAGGTCTGCTCTCAGCACCCATTCTAATCCATTTTTTTTCCATTGCCTTCCTCACTGTAGAGCTAAAAAGTCCAAAACTCACCTTCCAAGACTCCTTTGCAGCCAGGGGTGGCCAAGTGCTACAGCTCTGGCCAGTGAGATGTCAGAAATCCCCGGAGGATGTCTCACATTTTGCCCTGTGCCCTCATGAGTACAAACACTCAAAATGGGGCAGCCACGGGGACAAAATCTGCACACCAAGGGTGGCAGGGCAGGGAGAACTGGCTCCCGGAGCACCTGAGCACGTCCGGACTACCTACCCCTGAAGTCCTTGCAGTATGAGGAAAATAGCTGTCCCTCCATGCTGAGCTCTTGCTTATCAGAAGTAACTCAAGGCTGAAAGTAATCCTATTTGTTACATTTATTTTGCCTTTAAAATTTTGTGCCACGTGCATGTATTACCTACTAAAAATATAAGAAAAAATTTTATGTTAATGCTAAATATATGATTGTCATTACTCTTTTTCAAATGTTTTTTTATAGTTCAAGAAACTCCCATTTTGGCTTTTTCTGTGCCCAGGTCTTTAGATTATCAAAAATTATTCCAGTCTTTTTATTGACAAAGTACTTTAAGATAATCCAGAGCAGTGGAGAAATGTGACTTTTGCAAAATTCTTATGAAAACACCTGAGAAAACAGCTACAAGACAGGCCAGTAGCCAATGAGTTAGTGGCGTTCCAGAACCCTGGGACAGCCTGGACCCCCCTGCCGGAAGAGCCACCTTTGTTTTATTCTACAATCTTCAGAGCTCGGACGTAAGACAGTTGCCCTAGGGCGTGAAATCCAGTGGGAAGAGTTATGGAGATACCGACTTACCAGACAAGTTTCATTTTCATTTTACTCAAGATGAAATCATCTGAGCAACTGGCAATTAATATGTCCTGATATTGACCAAGGAGGTAAGAGGTTCTTGATTTATTCTGAGTTCTGTGATAAAATACCTTCTATTAGTATTCAGAGGAAAATTATAAAATTGGTGTATCTATATTCTGTGTTGCAAGCAACAAAACCCACTCCATCTGAAATAAGCAGAAAGCAGATATAGGAAAATATTATCAGCCCTACGAAGTCCTAGTGTCATCCAAGGTCCTTCTAACTTGGTCAGTTCTCCCTGGGGGTTGAGACACTTTCCCCCATCCTCACTGTTGCCCCACCTAAGCACTGCCCCCCGCTCTGCTGGGCGAGTCATCATGTTTGCTGCGATGAGAAACTCCTTAGAGCCACTGCTCCAAGGGAATGAGACTTTAAAGAATTTGCCTCCCAAAGGTACCCACATTTTACCGGGTTCTGGAAGACGTGTACACCTCTGAAGAACTAAAGGGGCAGTGGGATGTTGGCTGCCCTCCCAGGGCCCCAGGCTCAGTCTAGGTGAAGACACTGTGTCCCCCGTGGCAGGGACTGACGGGCAGGAGAGGGAGGCTGCAGGCTGTCCTGGGCCACACTCCCATTCGCCTGGATTGCTGCTCCCAGGCCCCAATCAACCCCCTCCCAAGTCTCCTAATGGCAGCCATGTAAACTTGGGAGGATGGTTCCTGGATGAGAAGTAGTCAATGCTCCCTACAACCACAGAGAAAAGTACAGATTCCTTAGCATGACATTCGAGGCTCTCCACAGTTGAGCCCTGCCTTGGCTCCTGTCGTTTCCCACCTTACGCACCCACTCCATCTTCCAGCCACCTTGGACCCCTCATCAGTGCCTCTTACCTGCCTGTCTCTGTAGTTGCAAAGCTGGTTTATTTCTTCTTTCATTCTTTCTCTTATTCAGCAAATGCTTATTAAGTCATTTTATGTGCCAGGTACTGTTCTAGGCACTGAGGATAACGAAGCGGACAAAAAGATCCTGTTCTCAGGGAGTTTTCATGGGGAGGTAGCAAGGAGAGGCAAAGAGTTAGCAAGACAGTTAATTTATTAATAAAATAATTCCCCGGGGAAATGAATACTATGGAGCAAAACAGTGTTGTTGGAGTTGGGACTGGATGATGCAGTGGAGCAGCCAGGGGGTGGCGGGGGAAAGAGCCTTCCAGGAGGAGGGGGAGGAGATGCAGTGGCCATACGGTGGGGACAATGACAGGTGGTCAGGGAGGTCGGTGCTGCGGTCAGATCCCACTGGGCCTCGGAGGCCATGGAAAGCAGTTTGGATTTCCCTGCAGGTGAAGTTGGGAGGTTTGAGCAGAGATGTGATTTAGGCTACCGTGGGGAGGATGGGCTGCGGACGCCAATAGTGGAAGCAGGAAGAGCAGCTGGGCCCTGATGAAAGGCACGTTCATCGTCACGTTTAGGACCCCGCCAGAATGTCACCAGCTTCTAGAAGCCTTCCTGGTGTCCGCAGGCAGAGCTAGGCTCCCTTTTCTAAATTGGTCGTGCCGCCTTGCACAGCTCACACCATTTCTGCACTGTCCCTCCTGGGCAGCCCCCACTTCTTGAACGCTGCGGGGGTACAGCCGGCTCTCTGGGGGACACATGTTTGACTCTCTGTTCCCTGGAATATAAGTTTCAGTGTTTGTGGATGTGTGAAGCTGGGAAGAAAGCGTTTCTGTGCCTGCCGCTAGATTCCGGGCATTTCTTTTAACCCGAGAGCCCACAGCAAAGCTTTGGGGACTTGGCTGGGACAAAGAATGTCGTGTGAGGAGCAGAAGCCACGCTGCTTGGGCTGAGCCGGGAGGGGGACCGCAGACCCCGGGGGCCGGGCCAGCGGCGGCCTCCGCGGGGACCCCGCCCGGAGCTTCGCGGCCCAGCCGGGGCCCCCCAGCCCGACCACCCCGACGGGCCCGGCGGGCGGTGACCCGCGTCCTGGCCGGCGCGCCGCAGACATTCCGCGGCCGCCCCCGGCGCGCTCGGGGCGGGGACCGGGCGGGGGCACCGGGCGGGGGCCGGGCGGGGACTGGGCGGGGGCGGGGGCCGCGGGAACCTTTAAATGCGCCGCCCCGGCGCGACCCCGGCTCCCGCCCTCCGGCCCCCGCCCCGCGCACCATGCCGCGCCCCGGCCCCGCGCGCCGCCCCCCGGGGCTCCTGCTGCTCCTGCTCCCGCTGCTGTCGCCCCCGGGCGCGCAGGGCTCCCCGGCCCCCACCAGGGGCCCCGCCACGGCCACCGGCGCGCCCCACTCGGACGCCCGCGGCGCAGGTACAGCGGGGACCCCGGCCCGGGGGGCGGAGCGCGGTGCGGGGCTGCGGGCGGCACCTCGGTCCCCCGGGAGCGTCCCGGAGCCGGGCCTGAGAAGGGAAGGCGGGTGCCCACGGCTAGAACCTGGGTCTCCGGCACCCGAGCGCCAGCGACGTCTCCCAGCGGTTTGGGCAGCGAGCAGGGGCAGCCGACCTCGGGGCTCCCCGAGGAACCCTTCCTGCGGCTCTGCCTTTCGGCTCTTGAAATGCCTTCATCCTTATTGCTCCGGATGGGCGCGAGCCTCCTCTCCCCCCCGCAGGGGTGCATCTGGATCTGGGGCACATTTCAGAGCCTCAGACCCGGGCAGGGGTGGGACGGCCGAGGACACCCGGTGCCCAGGCCCGTCTGGCCTCCAGCCCCGCTCTCCGCTCCCGCCCGGACGTTCCTCTGGCCTGACCGGGCCACACAACCCACCCCGGCCCGGCCCCCTTAGACCCTCAAGGCACAGACACATTTCGGGTCTTTGGGGAGCAATTCCATTTCCCTTTTTGGTCCCTGTCTGGTTCCCGAGGCAAAACAAAGCTGGAGGGCAGCAGAGGGGGGAGATCATCTGACTCAACCCCTAGCAGCACATTTAGGGAAACTGAGGCTTAGTAAAACTCAGGGCTCCAGAATCCCAAGTCAGGGCTCTTTCCATTCCTCCCAGCTTCCATGCTCTTAGTATGGTTTACGTAGAATTTTATCTTCATCACCCAAATGTCCAGCATCAGGCCGGCTGTGTAGATGCTGCGCCAAAACTTTCTCTGGGTTTTCCGTCTCATCCGACCAGCAATGTCGGACGCCTCAGGTTGCTGGGCACAGCCCATCCTCTCCTGTCCCACAGAAGACAATGTCAAGAAGGTGCTCAAGAGTGTTTTCCCGCACCAGTCCCCGAGGGCTGGATTTGAAATGGCGACAGCTTTGCTGTGGAGGCAGGGAGTGTCGGGGTTCACAAGGACTGAATCCAACTAGCAGGCAGCTGGGTACTCCGGGCCCAGACTGGGGGGAAGCCTTTCTTCTAGAAGTTAGCCTTGCCTTGGGTCCTGACTCGTCTCCCTTGGGAACAGGACCGGGAGGGAGAGGAGGTTTCAGCCCAGCGTGGCTGTGATCCCCTGATCCCACACTGGTCCCTCGTGGCCTGCCCCCCAACCCTGATGCTGAAAGAGAGTCGTGTAATAAGCACCACTTTCTCTCCTTTTCCAAATGCTCTCCTTTCAGCAACCAGAAATTGCTAAGCTTTGCTAATGGGCTTTTATTTCTACAGGACTATCCGAAACGGCAATATGGCGAGTACAGAAACATTTCAGGAAATTTAGATTCTCGCTTTCTTTGTCCTGAGAGTTAAATAGCTGCCATCTAGCAAATGGGAATGAGGTGCACAAATAATTCATGATGGTTAAGAAGGTTCCAAACCAGGAAGGAACAAGATGCTCGCAGAATTGAGGCCTGGTCCCTTTTAGTTGTCTATTGCTGCTGTAACTGATTACCAAGGATTTTGTAGCTTAAAATAACACAGTTATTATTCTATAGTTCTGTAGGTGAGAAGTCTGACACAGGTCTCTCAGGTCTCACACAGGGGGCCTAGAATCCAGCTGTCTGCAGCTCCCTTCTGGAAGCTCTAGGGGAGAATCCATTCCCTTGCCCTTGCCAGGTGCTGCAGGCTCTTCTTCCAGCTTTAAAGTCCTGCTCACATCCCACCACTCGGACCTCCTCTCCCGTGTCCTTGTTCCTCTGCAGAGGACCCTGTGATCACATCAGGCCCACTGGAGTCATCTGGCTCCATCTCCCCAGCTCAGGTCTTTCACGTTTATGCCCCAGTGAAGTCTCATTCGCCACTTGTTTCGGTTTGCTAAAGTTGCTGGAATGCAATATACCAGAGATGGACTGGCTTTGACAGTGGGGACTTATTAGCTTACAAATGTACAGTTCTAAGGTGAGAAAATGTCTGTGGTGAGGTCTGCGGGCCTTTCTCTCCTGGGCTTTTTACTTCCGCTTCTGGCTTCTCCATCTGTGGCTTTTTCTCTAAATTTCTCTGGGTGTTTCTTTCTGTGTGCTTCTCTTAATTTCGTCTCTTAGCTTTTGTGTGTGTTTTATCCTCCTAAAGTACTCTGGCAAGAGGATTAAAACCCACCTTGAATGGGCTGAGACACATCTCAATCGAAACAACCTAATCAAAAGTTCCCACCCACAATAGGTCTGAACCCACAGGGATGGATTAAAAGAGCACAGCCTTTTCTGGGGAACATAACAGCTTCAAACCAGCTCATGTCAGGCAACATACACAAAGGCAACCGGGGATTAGGCCATGAACATCTTTGGGGGGCTGCTATTTTGCCTACCACACCCCCCATAGCCTCCCAGAGGGGATTCAGCATGAAAAACCAAGGAGAGAAGAGAGGACTCACGTGCATTTAGTTCTGAGAATGTAACCATGGTATTTATAAGAACAACATTTGAATGTTAGTGAAAGCATTGCCAATTCTAAGTAGGGCTCATATCATCAGGCATTTTTCCTTTTACCCCAATTATCTAAAAATATTGAGGTCCCTCACCAGGAAGGATTTTCCACAGAGTTCTTCCTTGCTTCTGCTCCGTGGCAATTGCTGGGATGATGTGACATTCTGGAATCATTAAAAAATGGAATTTAATCCCCATCCCCCCCTTTTTTTTTCCAGTTTCTTCACATACAAGATGGATGGTTTAATAGGGGACTTTAAACACAGGTTTATGCACATACCAAACGGTCCATCCATAGTGTACTATCTTTTTTTTTTTTAATTCCTTTTGACTTAACTAAATACATGGCATATGCATATTTCTAGGTGTTGTCCCAACGTCAATACGCAGGATGTTTCCTAGGTATGTGAGAGAATGTTGATTTTGTGGTGTGAAACGTGGCGTCCAAGAGGGAGACACCCGTGGGCAGCGGAAGGGCCCCCCGGATGGGGAATAAGGAAACCCAGAGGCCAGTCCAGGCTCGGCTGCCTTCCAGCCACCACCTCAGGTTTCTCATCCATAAAATGGGTTTAGAAACAGCCTCTGCACACCCCGCTTCCCAGGGTTGTCTTGTTGGAGCCATGTGGTCCCTGATGTGTTATTGGAAGGAACAGGTAATTGATTTTCTTTATCGAATGCCTCCAGGCAGCATGATGAAACCAGGAGAGGCAGTCTGAGCTTTGAAGAGGCATAATCCCTGATCCACACTAGGGCTTTTTCTGTCATAAACTCTTCAACCTAGGAATTTATTTTGAATCTATTTCTTTTCTCTATTCACTGAGAAAATTGCCTTCTTAGGGTAGTGTCGATTTCTAGTTCCCTAGAAGGAAGGGGCCTGCTTGATGGCTCACACCCAGGGGCCTCGTTTCCACTTAGGGCTTGGTGTGTGTCTGTGCACGAGTGTGTGTGTGTGTGTGTGTCTGTGTGTGTGTGTGTGTGTGTGTGTTGAGAGAGAAGGAGGAATGGCTTGGAAAAGTACTAGGAGAGAATCACTGGCTTCTCTCTTAGCCAGTCCTGGCTTTTGGACTTGGTTTTGGTGGCTAAGAGAAGGGGTTTGCAGAACAGGGTTGGGGCAAACAGGGTAAGAAAGAACAGATGGAAACTAAAATTTATTGCATACTGCAGTATGCCAGGTAATTTTGTGTAGGAAAGATGGGAAAACCTCGAGGGTAGGGAATCTGGCTTCTTTGCCTTTGCAGCCCTGGGGCTTAATAAAAAATATTTTTTATTAACAAAAAATATTGGGGGTGTGAGTAAATGAAAGAGAGGTGACCAAGAGAGTTTGTTGGGTGCTTGTAGGATCAACAACAGGCCACAATCTGCTTCTTAAAATAAGATGTGCTCAAAAAGATTAATTTGTCATCCCACTTTCCCAAGAACCTAGCTCAGAACTCTTTGGGCCCTGGAGTTCACTCAAGATGAGTGAATGTCAGGATGGTTGGAGTATTTAGGGCTCCTCTGGAGCTGTTTTCATCCCCTTGGCAGTGGATAAAGGAAGGAAACCCCCAGAAGAGTGCAGGTTGCCCCACCTCAAACCCTGCCAGGGTCTAAGGGTCCTCAGAAGATCTGGGCAGTGGGGCTGTCCTGAGAACCCAGAACTTTCACACCATTTGGGGACACCTGGTCCCATTGCTCTGGGCAGCCCCGGTGCCCGAGAGTGACCTGTATTACATCCATTCTTGGGAGTCAAGAGAAACATTAGGGGCAGAGAGATGAGGTTCTCAGTGAAATGTCAGGGTTCAGCCATTCCATAGATGAAGGCCTTTGGGGGAATTTCACTCCTCTGTTTGGGTCCTCGCTCAGGAATTCTGAAGGCCTCGGTGCTTTCAGGCCACAAGGGAAGGACGGCCTTGGGGAAGGTAGCAGGAAGTGGTGCTGTTGGGGTTAGGGGACGCTGCCTTGCCTGGCATCCTTGCACCTCAGAGCTCCCTGGGAGTGAGGATTGTCCCATTGCTGGTGGTGATCTGATCACTGCTTCGTCTTTTCTGCCCCTCTCCACCCCTGTATTTGCAGGTGTTTGCAAGAGCAGGCCCTTGGACTTGGTGTTTATCATCGACAGCTCCCGCAGTGTGCGGCCACCGGAGTTCGCCAAGGTGAAAACCTTTGTCTCCCGGATCATCGACACCCTGGACATCGGGGAGGCGGACACGCGGGTGGCGGTGGTGAACTACGCCAGCACCGTGAAGATGGAGTTCAATCTGCAAACCTACTGGGACAAGCAGGGCCTGAAACAGGCCGTGGCCCGAATCACTCCCCTGTCAACAGGCACCATGTCGGGCCTGGCCATCCAGACCGCCATGGACGAAGCCTTCGCTGCCGAGGCAGGAGCACGGGGCTCTGCCTCCAACATCCCGAAAGTGGCCATCATCGTGACAGACGGGAGGCCCCAGGACCCGGTGACCGAGGTGGCGGCCCAGGCTCGGGCATCCGGGATTGAGCTCTTTGCCGTGGGAGTGGACAGGGCTGACATGGAATCCCTGAAGCTGATGGCCAGCGAACCCCTGGACGATCACGTCTTCTACGTGGAGACCTACGGGGTCATCGAGAAACTGTCCTCTCGGTTCCAGCAAACTTTCTGTGGTGAGTCTGTGCTTCCAACCAGAAAGGACGTTACAGTCAGACATTGCACACCCCTAGAAAAAGGGTTCTATTCTGTTTTTTTAAAAATTTTTGGTGGAAATTTTATGGGAAACTTAAATATAAGCAATGCTTTCTTGGTGCTTTATCCCAACTTAAACACGCTTTGTTGGTTTAGGAATATAGAGCTGCATTGTATATCACTGGGTTTGCTCATAAAATCTTCATGTTTGCATTAGAGAGTTGAAGGTCTGAAAACATCCCCGACAAATGATCTTGCTGTTCCCTCACAGAGTCAGAAACAAACAAACAAACTCAAGACACCTCTTCTGCCCCTGCCCCACCGCTACATTTTTTCCCCGGATTTTTGTGCAGTGTTACTGTCTCTAGACTCAACAGAACTCAGCTTGTTCTCCTGCACAAGGCAGGGCCCAGTGTCTGTTCCTGGAAGGGTCCGTGGGCCCATGATCCAGGGTCACCGCTGTTCAGCTGTCCACAAAATGAATGTTCTGGTGCTCGGATTTGCTTCTTTCTCTCACTGTTCCGTGTGCCTGGACAGGGTTCAGAGCTGGAGAGAGTAGGGCTTCAGCTCACTGGAGAGACGGCGAACCACTGTTATTCCCTTACTCTCTCCTTCTACTCCTTTTTTTCCCTTTCGGGTGGAGTTTGAGTGTGAACATGCTAATCTAATTAGAATTTTTAGCAGAAATTAGCCAAATCCATGAGTACTAGTCCTGTCAAGGTTGGGGCTTCTTTTCTTTTTTTTTTTAATATTCATTTTATTGAGGTATATTCCCATACCACGCAGTCATACAGAACAAGTCATACATTCGATTGTACACAGTTCCATTACATAGTTTTGCATTCATCACCAAAATCAATCCCTGACACCTTCATTACAACACACACAAAAATAACAAGAATAATAATTAAAGTGAAAAAGAGCAATTAAAGTAAAAGAGAACAGTGGGTGCCTTTGTCTGTCTGTTTCCTTCCCCTATTTTTCTACTCATCCACCCATAAACTAGACAAAGGGGAGTGTGGTCCTTATGGCTTTCCCAATTCCATTGTCACCCCTCATAAGCTACATTTTTATACAATTGTCTTCAAGATTCATGGGTTCTGGGTTGTGGTTCGATAGTTTCAGGTATCTACCACCAGCTACTGGTTGGGGCTTATTTTCAGTCAGTGGTCAGAAGGATGAATTAATGGGAATCAAACTTTATCTTTTATCGTTTGGAGAAATATTTTCAAAGGTTTCTTTGGAATTATCCAAGCAGGAGTGGACAAATTTCTAGTTTGGGTGAATTTCAGATCTAGAAGCCTTTTTGCTGTGTAATTTATTCCATGTGTGCTTATTCCACATGCATGCACTGATCCCTGATGATGTGAGCGTAAAGATAGCTGCTCGCTACCATAAGGTGACAATCTGGGGATGGGGGCAGTGACACAGACAAGGGAGCCAGTGATGACAGTGGTAAATTTCAAGGCGACTTTCTATCTAAATTAATTTGAAACCCAGCAATCACAGGTTTGTCAGGAAATGGGACGTGAATTCTCGGTCTGCGGCAAAGCTTGGCCTCATCTCAGCCAGCCCTGGCCTGGTCCCCTCCTTTCTCGTGTCCCAGCTCACTGGGTCTTCACAAGCCTTCTCTGGCTTTGGCAGCATCTCCCTGGCAGCTGGTGGTTGGCTTACTGTCTCCCAGGAAAACCCCCTTTGCATGTGGCTGATGGGTGAGAACTTTTCCGTCAAGACGCCGCTGTGTGGTCAAGTTGGGTCTCAGAGCAGCTGGGGTAGGGCCTGCAGCCCGTGAGGTAACGAGTGGCGAGTAGCGGTCTTTTCCTTCTGGAACAAAAGGCCTGCTTGTTCTGGGGGAAAAAGTCGTCTCAGACTGAGGGGCAGCTTGCTGTAGTCAACAAGTTGGAAAGATTGCTCCATGAAAAGGCCCTTCTTGGGAAAATGTTGGCCTTGTCCGGTTGCCAAGGACAGTGGAGGCTGGGTTACCTCCACAGAAGTGCCAACCTCCTCCAAAAGGCCTCCTTGGTTTCTCAGAAATGACTGAATTCATTGATTCATCTTTCAAGGCATGCCGTTAGGGAAATAAAAAAATCCAAGGAGATATAAATGGCTCCTGGAGCAAAAAGATGGAGATGTATTTTAGCTAATGTAATTTCATTTATTTTCTCTTCTTTCTGTTTCTTTTGACCACTGAGTTCATTCTCCTTGCAGATAGTAGAGGTCCAGTAGTTGTATATGTCTGTATTCAAACCCAGGAACCCATGCTGCGTAGTCCTAAGGCAGTTACCTGCCTTGTCCTCCACAACCTTTATGTTCAATTGTGTATCACTGCCTGAGCGCCAAGGAGTGCCAGGCTCTGAGGAATCCGCAAAGGACTACAGGACTCTTGGAAACCAGATTTTGGCTGCAGTGGGATGACTAGCCCAGAAAACTTCAGAAAGCACATCACTGTTCTCCCGATTTCCGGTAGCTAGAGGACAAAAATATTTTCCATGGGCAGGTGGGTAAGCTGAATAAAGCATTGAGTTGTCTGATCCATCTAAGTGTTTGGCTTCAGCTTCAAATTCAAAGTTCCCTTTCTCCTTTGAGAATTTCTACAACAAAATCTGAAGTTTCAAATTAGTAGCCTTTCCAGCTTAGAGGGGTATTCCTAGTAAGCCAGGGGCAGGAAACAAAGAGTCAGTTTTTATAGTGAACCAAAGATAGAATCAGAAATGAGCCTGGAGAGCAATGTCTTTTCGACATGGGGGAAAGTATCTAAAATGCTTCTTGTGTGTCTATACTGACGATTCCAAACTTCCTTTGCACAGCTCTGGATGCGTGTGTGCTTGGCACGCACCAGTGCCAGCACGTGTGTGTCAGCGATGGGGAAGGCAAGCACCACTGCGAGTGTAGCCAAGGCTATACCTTGAATGCCGATAAGAAAACGTGCTCAGGTGAGGCCTGCCTGCGGGGCAGCTGAGTAGAAGTTACTGGGGGAACATACCCTCCAGATTTTCCATGCTTCTTGCATGTCTATACTGACTATTCTAAACTTCCTTTGCACAGCTCTGGATGCGTGTGTGCTTGGCATGCACCAGTGCCAGCACGTGTGTGTCAGCGATGGGGAAGGCAAGCACCACTGCGAGTGTAGCCAAGGCTATACCTTGAATGCCGATAAGAAAACGTGCTCAGGTGAGGCCTGCCTAGAAGGCTGCACAGAAGTTATTGGGGATTCGTACCCTCCAGGTTTTCAACTGATCTTCCGCTCTCACTCTCCAACCGCTTTTCACCTACCTGCCTTTTGGCTGGCTCACTGCTGTTCATCAACAATTTGCTTATAAAAGGAACACAGGGAGAAAAGTGAGCTAATCCACAGATCTGCTGATTATGCCATTTATTACTAGTCTTAAGAAAGAGAGTTAGTAGGAGAAAGGGCTGGTAGAGAAGAGGGCCAAGACTCTTGGTCCTTTTGAAGATTTGGGATTTTCCCTGGATTTTGTATAATTAAATAAAGCTGTCCTTCCTCGCTGTGGCCAAAGAGGCTCATGGAATCCAGAAGTAGAGGCTTTCGAGAGGGAGAGGCCCGCACTCATCCGGTGTCTGAATATTCACAGTTAGTGAAGCAAGGGAGCTAGGTCTGTTTTTCAAATCTTAGAAAACATTTTTTGAGAGGAAGAGAACTTAGCAATAGTTTAATCCATCCACCTCGTTTTATAGATAATGAAGTGAAGACGCAGAGAGAGGTAAAGACTCGCCCGTGTCACTGCTAGGGACAGAGCCAAGACTGGAATGTCAGTTCCCAATGCCTGGTCCTGTTCCCTTGTGTGCCCAGCTGCCCCACATTTCATTAGCTGTGTGTGTATGAGTGTGTATAAGCCAACAATTATTTATCCTTTGCTTTCCCTGTGTTCCCATTCGTCCTGATCATCTTTTCATAGCTCTTGATAAGTGTGCTCTTAACACTCATGGATGTGAACACATTTGTGTGAATGACAGAAATGGCTCTTATCACTGTGAGTGCTACGAAGGTTATACGTTGAATGAAGACAGGAAAACTTGTTCAGGTAAGTGGGGGAGAGGTCTTTACTATCGCTACCTGTCTACTTACCTGTCTACCTGTCTACCTACCTATCTCTCCACTGTTGGAAAGGCAGGTCACATTGACTCTTTCCCTCTCTTGCCACTCTTGGGTTTTTCCCATTTCTAAGTCTTATTATAAAAGTTAGAAATGGTAACATATTTGTACCATGCCTACATGGGTAAATGTGTTGTTCAGTTTCTTCCATATACCCAGCCCCAACAGTCCCTTCCAAAGGCTAAGGACAATTTAATAAGTTAAAACCAAATAACACCCTATAAGATACTTGTTACTTATGAAGGGAAAACAGTTATGCTCTAGGGGAGAAGCCTGGCAGACCTCACCTGAACCAAGGGGTCAGCGTGTCACCAGCATAAGCAAGGGGTTGTTTGTGACCATCACGTCTCTCTGGCCTCGACGTGCTGAGGACACGAGATCACTTCTTTCTTTCTGAAAGTTCCCAGCCTGAGCTGGATCATGAAGAAACATCAGACAAACCCAAGCTGAGAGACGTTCTACGGAATGATTTTCTTGTACTTTTCATGAGTGTCAAAGTCGTGAAAGACAGAGAAGGACTGAGGAGTTGTCTTAGATGAAGGATGCCGGGGAGCCATGTCGGCTTCATGCAGTGCGTGAGCCTGGACGGGCTCTGGGGCCAGAAAAAACACGTTAGGGGAGCATTTGGCAATGTTTGAATAAGGTCTGTAGGTTGGTGAATCATATTACATCAATGTTAGCTTACTGGTTTTAAGAATTACACTATTTATGACGTATATATACACATATATGTTTTACTACATATGTTAAAATTTGGGGAAGCTGAGTGGGTATACTATTTTTTGCAACTTTTTCGTAAGTCTGAAATTATTTCAAAACGAAAGCTTAAAAATGAAAACATAGTTTTAAAAATACCACATTTTACAGAGGAAGATGAGCTGAGTGAAAATTTAGATCTTGAGTTTTGATACTGGCTCTGAGCCTGTTGCTCTCCTTTGGGTTCAGTTTCCTCCTTTATAATAGAAGGTTGAACTGCAGTTTCTTCATATTCTAATTCTATGTTTCTCTGAATTTAGTTCAGCCACACAACTGTTGATATTCCTCTGATGTAGTGTAAACACAAAAAACTTAAAAAGAATCCTTCAGAAAACACTTAGGAGATATCTAGATCATAAAGACTCAACGTTGATCATTTTGAAAAGGAGTGGAGAAAGCAGCATTATCATTATTGCCTGTGTAGAATTTTCTTGAACGCAGCCAACCTATAGTTAGGGCAAACAATACTGATGGCTTTGAAGAGCTTCAGGTAGGTTTTCCTCTTATGTATCTCCAGCTGCAAAGAGGAAGATTTCTAGATATGGGTGTATTAGTTTCCCAGAGCGGCCATAACAAAGGACCACAAACTTGGTGACTTAAAACCACAGACATTTCTTCCTTGTGCTTCCGGAGGTGGGAAATCCGAGATCCAGGTGTGGGCAGGGCCGGGCTCCCTTCAAAGCCTGGAGGACAGAATCCTCCCTGGCCTCTTCCTGACTTGGGGGAGGTTGTGGGCAGCCCTGGGTGCCCCTGGCTGGCACCTGCAGCTTCCGTCTCTGCCTTGGGGGCCACGGGGCCTTCTCCTCTCTCCCCTTCTTCTGAGGCCCCAGCCCTGCTGATGCAGGGCCTCCGACCGCACCTTACCTAATGCCATCCATAGTGGCCCTGTTTCCAAATCAGGTCACACTCTGGGGTTTCTGAGGTCAGGATTTCAGAGTATTTGGGGGGTGGGGAGGGCCCAGCTCAGTCTCTAACAGTGGGGGTCAAAGCCTTTCCCACGTGTTCTTTCTTTTCTCCCGGAATTTGACAGCTCAGGATAGATGTGCTGCTGGCACGCACGGGTGCCAGCACGCCTGTGTGAGGGACGCAGCCGGGTCACATCACTGCGAGTGCTTCGAGGGCTACTCTCTGAACCAGGACAAGAAAACGTGCTCTGGTGAGTTTCCCGCCACACTGGGCTCTTTCCCTTGCAGTGAAGTCAACTCCTGAGTCACCAAACCAGGGCGTCTCAAAGCAACTTAGAGTCGGGTTCAGGACTCAGCCCGTGGCTCTCACGGCAGGGGATTAACTTGACTTTGCCAACAGAGTTCTCTTCAGGGAATTGCTGGGAAATGGGTCAAGAGTGGGTGCATGAGAAAAGCAGATTGAATGTCAAGTTCTCTCCAGGAATTTTTATAGCTCGTTTAAAGCAAATAGGAAACTTTAAAGGCGGCCAGTTGGACGGTGACCTTGGTGTGATAGGTCAAACTGGTCTTTTTCCGGTTAAAACTCGGCCCAGAACTTTTCTGTAGCGTTGATCTTAACGCTGGACCGTTTTTGGTAAAGGGGACTTTGTAGGTGACGCAGGTCTCCCAGGAAGTGACCGCTCTTCCGTGAGCCTGAGCTTTACGAGGGGCCTGGCCCTGCCCGTCCGCGCTGCTGACCCTCATTAATTTGGTTTAAACTCACTGGCAGGACAGAGTGTCTTTATAATATAAAACCCTCCCGACAGAAATTCCTGCCTCTCAAGGTGGTGCTTAGTTTTGGCATATTTAGATTTTATGTATATTTTCCTCTCCCTTGAGGAGATGTGTGCTCTTTTCATGACGAATAAAGGGAAGTGGCATATCGCCGATTCCTGTTTTAAAAAATGAAGCGGATCAAAGCGTCGTGAGCACCCATTTTTCCCCGGGACTGTGGTCGGCACTGTGAGGCTATAAAGACGCACAAGCTTCTGCCTCTGGGCAGCGGGAAGCCTGGGTGAAGCGAGAGCCACCGTCTGCAGAAAGCAGAGGCCGAGCGGGTAGCGAGAGGCCGGGCGGGACCTCAGGGCTGGGGAGGGCCCCGGGGCCGGGCAGGGGGAGCGGCTCGGCTCATGCTGGTTTGTTCAGGGATGTGGGACCATGGGGCCCCATCAGGCAGGAGGGGGACCTCGACCTGCTGCCCTTTAGGCTGCCAGGAATGCTGAAGACCTGGGAAAATGAATGTTTCACACTTAAACAGGTCTTGTGGAATAAAATGAATCATTTTATTAAAAAATAACAAACAAAGAAAATATCAAAGACAATTTTCATGTAAGGCGGAGAGCTCCAGGCCAGACTCCCAGATATGAAATGATAGTTTGCAATCTTCAGTGCCTGTCGTGGACCTCACGTGATCCGGGGCCTTCTAGACACAGTGACTCACTTAATCCTCATAGCAACTTTATAAGGAAACTGAGGCACAGATGTTAAGTAGCTCCACAGTTACTCCGTTAGAAAGGAGCAGAGCCAGGGGCTGAACCCAGCAAGCTACACTGTCTCCTTGTATAAAGTACAGGGTGAAAAAGAGAGAAGAGAAAGACGAGCTGGTGGGAAAGCTGGTGTGTATGTAAAGTAATGATGAATGTTTTGCAAAGGAGGGTCATGTGGAACGTGGCCCAGTGCCTGCAGCGGCTGCTTTCCCCTTGGAAATTCAATGTGCAGCCCCAGATACGGGGCCAGGAGATACTGGCATGTCCAGTTATCTCTCGAGTGAGTGAGCTGGGATAAGTTTTAAAAAAGAAAGATTCTTCTCTTATGCATTTTGCTAGAAATATCTGAATTGTACTGATGAGGGGAACGGTGTTGTCAAGGTTGGAAAAGTGATTTATGGCTACATATATTTGTGCCTTTCGGGCAAAGCTATTCCATAGGCATAGCTATTCCATAGGCATTCGGGAACCACGGAAGGTTGGAATAACACCAGAGCGTGGGATAACATTTTAGAGAAGAGTGAGAGGGGAACAGATGGAGTGGCTTTGCTCCTGCAGTGGCAGAGGAAGGTAGGGCCCATGTCGCCCAGGAAGCCTTTCTGGGTTTATAAAGGAAGATGGCTGTTTTCTGTGGTCCTGGGTCAGTGTGAACACGGGACTAGGGCAGTGCATTTGTCTACTCTCCACCAAACTGGGCAAAGTGTTTTCATCCCTGAAGTGTGTGTAGCTGGGATAGATGATGAGTACTTCAACATCCAATCATATGCTGCTGATTACTGTGGTTATTATTTTTCTAACTGTGCTGCCCCCAGGCCAGTGTTTCTGTCCCACTTTGTGAACTCTTAGGAGCAGCCCTTGATCAATGTGTAGTGCTTTTTGTGCAGCTCCAAACTCAGTTCCATGTGCAGTTAGGTCCCTAAAAACTTATGTTTGATGATGACGATGATGATGATGGTCCACGGGTAGCTGAGGTGTTGGGCATCAGGAAAGGCTGACGGTAAGTTCTGGAACATAATCAAGAGTCAGTGCAGCCCCAGTGCTGTTGGTATAAACAAAGAGAAGGTATCCACAAGACATCTAAAGATTTCTGCAAGAAATAAAAAGGAAAGGGGGGTATGCAATGAAAGCCGAGAGTAAAGGGATGTGGAAAGGAAAATAGGCTTTTTCCTTCTGAAATGCTGATAACAAGAGGGTTTGTTCTCAGCATTTGTTGGGCCAGACTGAGGCTTTCCCCATCCTGCCACCACCTGCCCTCCACTCTGAGTTTGAGTTTTGCTGTCTATTTCAATTTGTTGATATTTTCTTTCCGGCACTACTCGCGGTCAGTCCGTAACAAGTGTGTCCTGGGCACCCACGGCTGCCAGCACGTGTGCGTGAGTGACGGGGCGACGTCCTACCACTGCGACTGCTTCCCGGGCTATACCTTGAATGAAGACAAGAAGACGTGCTCAGGTAAGGCTGCCCCTGGAGGCCTCCTCTGCTTGGTAGCACGATGCTCTAGGAGTAAGCTGTCCTCTCCTGAGGCTTTCTCCTTGTCAGAATCCTCCAGGGGCTCCCAGCTATCTATAGAATAAAATGATTTCTCTCCTCGGTCAAACATTCCACCCTCCACAATCTGATTCCAGCGTGTCTTTTAAGACTGCTTTTCCATCATGCTTTTCCCCAGATGCACTCCTTCCTCCCAATCCTCATGGTGCAGCCACATGGACTGTTTGCCATTCCAGGAACATGCCCTGCACTTTCTCTCCTCCCTCCTTTGCTGACTCCACTTCCCTCACTCTTTTTGCTTGTCAAAATTCAAGAATTGAATTCTTGCCCAAATTCGGTATTGTTGCATTAATTTTTTTGCCAATCTAGAAGACATAAAGAAGTATTTCACTGTGGTCTTAATTTTTCCATTTCCTGGTTACTAATGAGGTGATGGATCTCTTCGTATGTTTATTGGTTGCTTGTGTTTCTTATTTTGGAAATGCTCTTTATCCCCTTTCCCTATTTTTCTTTTGGGTTGTTTTTTTCTTATCAATTCATAGGAACTCTTCACATTTCTGGATACAAATTCCTTGTTGATCTTATCTGTTGCAAATACCTTCCTAGATTGTGGTTTATCTTTTCAGTTTTTAAAGGATATCTTGTCAACAGTGTTTGTTATATTTTAATTCTCAACTTAGGAAACAGGCTTATTAGTGTGTATATTTATTATGCTTCATAACTTACTTGGTGCTATATAAATTACTTTATTTGAACCTGATATTACAAAATAATGTTTGCTTTTTAATTTCCAGTGCTAGCTCAATTTTTACCTCCTCTGCCAGAGTCCCTTTATCGAACTTTGTCCTTACTTTTGCCACAGGACACCTTGTAGCTTCCTGTGTGTGTTCCTTCAGTCACTCCTTCATCCATTCAATAAATATTGCAGCATTATATTCTAAGCACAAAATATACATCATGAACAAAATGAATATGGTTTTCATAACAGTATGGGGGAGAAGACAAGTAAAAAACCTATTTACAGACTTGAAAAGCAAAAAGGAAAAGAAGAGGGTGCTGGGAGAATGGGGGTGAAGGAGCCCACTTCAGGTTTGGACGTCCTCTGTGAGGAGGGGACACTGGAGAACTGAAGGATACAGTGTTTAGGTTGAGATTGGGGTGCTGGGGAAAGAAGGAGAGAGCAGTGCAAAGTGCTGCCCAGGGGCTTAAATGGTGAGAGGAATTGAAAAGCGGTCAGCGTAGGGGATGCGTGAGGAGCCAGGGGAAGTGTGGCCCACGACAGTTTGGAGAACTAGGCAGGGCCCAAATCATTGGTCAAGAGGAAGGAGTTGATAATTTCTTCTAAGTGCAGTGGGAAGCCATTGAAAGGTTTAAAGCAGTGGAGCAACGTGATTTAAAAAAAAATGGAGGTGAAATTCACATAACAAAATTTGCCATTTTAATGTGGTCATTGCATTTAGTATGTTCACAGTTTGTGCAGCCCCGTGCCCATTAAGCAGTTGCTCCCATTCTCCCTTCCTGCCAACCCTGGCAACCACCAATCTATGGTTTCCCTGTTCTGGATATTTCATATCAATGGAATCACACAGTATGTGGCTTTTGTGTCTGGCTTTTTCACTTGGCATGATGTCTTCAGGGTTCATCCATGTTGTAGCATGTTTCAGTACTTCCTTCCTTTTTACCGCTGAACAGTATTCCATTGTGTGCACATGCTACATTTTGCTTATTCATTCATTCATTAATGGGTATTTGGGCTGTTTCCACTTTTTGGCTTTTATAAATAGTGCTATGAATATGTGTGTGCAAGTATTTGTTTGGGTACCAGTTTTCTGTTCTTTTGGGTATGTACCTAGAAGGGGAATTGGGGCGTTATATGGGCATTCTATGTTCAACTTTTTGAGGAACTGCCAAACTTTCCTGCAGTGGCTGTGCCATCTGACAGTCCCACAGGGGGGTATGGGTGGGGATGCACAGGGTTCCAGCTTCTCCACGTCCTCACCAACACCTATTTTCTGTTTTCAAAAGAATTACTATTATGGCCACAGTAGTGGGCATGAAGGGATTATTTATACATTTAAAAGTCCCTCTAGCTGCTATGTGATGAGTAGACTGGAGAAGATGAAGAACCGAAGTGGGAGACCAGTTAGGAGGCTACTGACAGGGAACAGGCTTGCTTGGGTTAGGAGGATGTCAGTGGTGATAGAAATAAATACAAGATATATTTTGGAGGTGGGACGAACAGGACTTGGTGATGGATTGGAAGTGAGGGATGGGGCAGGGAGGAATAAGATTTTTTGACTTGGGAAAATGGGGGTTTGGGATGCTTTTACTGAGATGGAGAAGGCTGAGTATGGAGCAGATTTGGGGGAGAAAAGTCAAGAGGTGAGCTTTGGACGTGGGTTTTCCTATTCCAGCAGATTGTAAACCTCAGCCCCGGAGGGCAGTGGTCTTGTCTGCACTGCCAGCACCTGCCAGAGCAGCTGACCCATCCTAGGTACTCAGGAGATATTTCTTCATTTGAATAAAAATATGGATCAGTTTCTTGGGGAGGTTGAGGATAAGAAGGAGCAGATTACTTTGAGAATTTGAGAAAGTCAGGGTACTGTTACCCTACCTAAGTGGTTTATCATCAGAAAAATCAGTACCAGGCATTTGTTTCTCCCACAAGTTGAGAAATCCAGCATGGTTAATAACGGTTAGGCTGTCAACTGATTTTATTTGTTTAGCCATTCACTTATTTATTGGTTCAGCAAATATTCTTGGAGTTACTGTTATTTATCTAGTCTTCTATGACCCATGGAAGGAATAGAGACAAATAACCCTGGGGGAAAATTATTATTATTATAAGGAAGCATAAAATAAATGCTATCTTAGTGGCAGATGTCAAGGGCTGTGGATGTTCAGAAAAAATGAGGACCTCATTAAAAGCCTGACAAATTGAGTAAGGAGAGAGTCATCACTCCTAGGTGTGTGGTGTAAGTTTGTATTTACATCTAGCATTATATTGAGATGTAGTTTACATACCATGAAATTCACCCTTTTAAGTGTACAGTTTAGTGGTTTTAGTATATTCAGAGTTGTGCAACCATCATCACTATCTAATTTTAGAACATCTTCATTAACCCCAAAAGAAAGAAACTCATGTCCATTAATAGTCACTCCTTCTCCCTCCTCCCAGTCCCTGGCAACCACTTTCTTTCTCTTTGGATTTGTATATTCATGCCTTTTGTTAAATTTGGGCAGTTTCCAGCCATTATTTCTTTGAATATTCTCTCTGCTTCTTTCTGTCTTTCTTCTTCTGGACTCCCACAAAATGTATATTGGTATATGTGATGGCATCCCACAGGTTCCTCAGGCTCTGTTCACTTTTCCTCATTCTTTCCTCTTTCTGCTCCTCAGACGGATTTCAATTGTCTTGTCTTCAAGTTCTCTGATTCTTTCTTCTGCTAGCTTGAATCGTCTGTTGAAGCCCTCTAGGGGATTTTAAATTTCTCTTTCTGTGTTCTTTAGCTCTGTTTGGTTCCTTTTCCTATTTTTCCATCTGTTTCTTGATATTCTCTTTGCGTTAATCTATCATTTTCCTAATTTCTTTTAGTCCTTTGTCCATGTCTTTGAGCATTTTAAAAGACCATTCTTTTGAGTCTTCGTCTGGTATGTCTCAGGGCTGGTCATCAACACTGATGGTTTCTGGTGTTTTAATCTTCTCCTTTGCCTGAGCTGTTGCTTCCTGTTCCTTTCTATGTTTTATAACCTTTTGTTGAAACCTGAATATTTTGCTATTTTAATGTGCTATTGCTAGAATTTAGACCCTGTTTCTTAAGTTTTACAGCTAGTGTTATTGTTATGACAAAGTTTTCCTTGAATGCCAGGAGCTAACAAAAAAAAAAAAAAAAGAAAAGAAAAAACAAAAACAAAAACAAAACAAAAAAATCTCACAAAAAAACACAAAAAACCAAAAAACAAAGTACCAAGCAAACAAAAGAAAGAAAACACTTTTCCCAGTTTTCGCAGATGGACCTGTGTGAGTGCTCTCCTTCAGGGCTTATCCATACAATGAGTTTAGAGAATAGCTCCAGGCCCAAGTGCAGGGGCCTCCCTGATCCTTTCTGAGCATGCTCTTATCTTGTGCATGCAGATGTGGCCCTAGGAATTCCCTCATTTTCACAGTTCTGGATGTCCCCTCTTCCCTGGGAAACAGTTCCCTCAGAGTCCTAGGCACTGCTCTGTATGTCCCCCAGCTTGCCAATAAACCCTTACCCCAAGCACAACTTGACTGCTCACCCCCCAGTGTTTTGTAGGAGAACTCTGTGAACTGCATTCTATGCAAAGTAATTTGCCCAGCTTTTAAATTGGGTTTTTTAAAAAGTTGTTGAGTTAAAAGAGTTCTTCATATATTCTAGATCTAAGTCCTGTAGCAGATATGTGATTTGTGAATATTTTCTCCCATTCATTGGGTTGCCTTTCACTTTCTTGATGGTTTCCTTTGAAGCATAAAATATTTAAATTTTGATGAAATCCAATTTATCTATTTTTTTGTTGTTGTTGCATGTGCTTTTGTGGATTATATCTAAGAAACCATTTTCTAACCCAAGTTTGCAAAGATTTACCCCTGTGTTTTCTTCCCAGAGTCTTATAGTTACAGCTTTTACATTAATTCTGTGGTTCGTTTTGAGTTAATTTTTATATACGGTATTAGGTAAGGGTCCAGTTTTATTATTTTGCAAGTGGTTATCTATTTGTTGCAGCATCATTTGTTGAAAAGACTATTCTCTCCTCTTTTAAATTGCCCTGGCACCCTTCTTGAAAATCAATTGACCATAAATATGAGTTTATTTCTGGATTCTCAATTCTGTTCCATTGATCCATGTATCTATCTGTAAGCCAGTACTACATTGTCTAGATTACTGTAGCTTTGTAGTAAGTTTTGAAATCATGAACTGTGAGTCCTCCAACTTTGTTCTTCTTTTTAAGATTGTTTTTGCTATTCTGGATCCCTTGCCTTTCTATATAAATTTTAGAATCAGCTTGTCAATTTCTGCAAAAATGCACCCGGGGTTTTGATAGGGATGTGTTGAATCTATAGATCAATCTGGGGAATGCTGCCATTTTAGCAATCTTTCAATCTATTAACATGGGATGTCTTTTCGTTTACTTTGGTCTTTAATTTCTTTCAACAACATTTTGTAGTTTTTGGTGTGTGAGTCTTGCACTTCTTTTGTTAAATTTATTCCTAAGTATCTTATTCTTTTTGATGCTATTGTGAGTGGATCCATTGCTCAACTTTCAGCTGTGCTCCATCCCAGCTTTCTATCTTTCTTTGGGGTATTTTAATTAAGGTATCCAACAGGTAAACTCAAATGGAACTCAGAATAATTCCTTTCATAATGACAGTCTTGCCCAATTTTCTCATAGCCTCTGCCCCCATGGAGCTTACAGTGCATCGGGCAATACGGACACCAGAGAAGTGTTCCGAGTACGCCTTTTATATTCTGTACAGAAGTGATGGGCATGTAGGTGATATTTAACAAATATTTTCTGATTTACTGACTGATTAATTAGTCTCCTGATTGAGATGGGATTAGGACTGGCTGGCCAAAAAAACATTCAATAGCATTTGGACAGGTAGAGAGATGACATTTAACCATGTGAATACATGGTCCCCAGCCCTGGATCTTATTTTTGTAGAATGTGAGAGAAAATGTTGGAGCAAAGGACTATTGCCTGTCTTCGGGCAATAGTGCTTTTCGATCGAAGATTTTGTATCAGCCTTCAGACCTGGAAAGTCATCCTCAGTCCTATCAGGTGGCTTTAGGGGCTACAATATTGAATAGGGATAGCTGTCTCACTGAATTACAGAAAAAAACAGGAGCTTAGTCACTCTCCCAGGTGTTTCGTTTAAATGTCCATATAAACCCGAATTTTTATTTCCAGAGTATTTGTGGGTAAGATGTAGGACTCTCAATTCAAACCAGTCAATGGAATAACACTCTTACATAGGAAATGGGGAATTATCTAATTTTAGTCTTTGAACATTTTGGCCACACAAATAAAGGACCATTTTCCTCATTTTCATTTCCTGTTGAGAACACAGTATCGTAAGAAGATTGTCTTATCTCTGTTTACTTGGCTTCTCCCTACACCAACCATCCATCTTTTTTTTTTTAATCTACTTTTTATCTTGGAAAATTTCAGACAATACAGAAGTATAGAGAATAATGTAACAAATGCTCACATACCCAGCAGGCTTTGACAATTGTAAACATTTTCCCAATGTCTCTTAATATACCTTTTTCCGTGACACTAACATTGCAAAGTATTTCTTCTCTTCTGTTTGCCCTTTTATTCCCCATGATAATCCATCTATATCTCACATCATTTATACATCATTTAGTTGTACAGTCCTCATCACTCTCCATTTTAAACAATTTTCATGACCCAAAATATCTTGTAGGTCTTGTCAGCCCTTAATTATTTGTCCCTAGTATTTGTGTAGTACTAGTATGGTTATTCCTATTAATTAAAGTCCGTAGTATGCAGTATGTAGATTTTTCCCATATACCCTTCCATCATCAACTCTCTGTGCTAGTGTCATACCTTAGAAGTATATCATGCAAGCACCTGTCTATATTTGTGCTGATTTGTGGGAAATATGCCTTTAAACAACCCCTTTCAATCCTATACACCTTCAATACAGCTCTGATACTTATAATCCCATTAACAATCGTCACCCCTATCCATTACCACACCTTTGAATTCACCATCATCAACATATCTGAACATATTAGATTATCATTCCCCCTCACTAGCTACTGTCTATCACTAGGTCCCCAGCATCCTATATTATAAGACATTGATTTGTACATTGTTGAGATAGTTCATAGAAGTCGTAACATATACTATCTCTCCTTTTGTGTCTGGCTTATTCCACTCAGAATTATACCTTCAAGATTCATCCATGTTGCCATATGTTTCAGGATCTTGTTGCTTCTTACTGCTGCATAGTATTCCATTGTGTGTATATACCACATTTTGTTTATCCACTTGTCTGTTGAAGGACACTTGGATTATTTCCATCTTTCGGCCATTGTGAGCAATGCTGCTGTGAACATTGGTGTACAAATGTCTGTTCGTGCCGCTGCTTTCAAATCTTTTGGGTATATGCTGAGAAGTGGAATTGGCAGATCCTAGGGTAATTCAACATCTAGTTTTCTGAGAAACCACCAAACTGTCTTCCAGAGTGGCTGTACCATTATAAAGTCCCATCAGCAATGAATAAGAGT
Organism: Bradypus variegatus; assembly: GCA_004027775.1. Classification (NCBI taxonomy): domain Eukaryota; kingdom Metazoa; phylum Chordata; class Mammalia; order Pilosa; family Bradypodidae; genus Bradypus; species Bradypus variegatus. The sequence continues at coordinate 2,661 of PVKY010002079.1, read as the reverse complement.
TCCAGTTTCTCCACATTCTCTCTGTCATTTGTAGTTTCTTGTTTGTTGGATGGCAGCCATTCTTATTGGTGTGAGATGATATCTCATTGTGGTCTTGATTTGCAACTCCCTGAAAGCTAGTGACGATGAACACTTTTTCATGTGTTTTTTAGCCATTTGTATTTCCTTTTTAGAGAAATGTCTTTCCATATCTTTTCCCCATTTTATAATTGGGCTGTTTGCACTATTGTCATTGAGTTGCAGGATTTCTTTATATATGCAAAATATTAGTCTCTTATCAGATACATGGTTTCCAAATATTTTCTCCCATTGCGTTGGCTGCCTCTCCACCTTTTTGACAAATTCCTTTGAGGTACAGAAGCTTTTAATTTTGAGGAGTTCCCATTTATCTATTTTTTCTTTCATTGCTTCTGCTTTGGGTGTAAGGTCTAAGAAGCAACCTCCTAATACTAGGTTTTGAAGATGTTTACCTACATTAAATTCTAGCAGTTTTATGGTACTGTCTCTTATATTGAGGTCTTTGATCCACTTCGAGTTAGTTTTGGCTTAGAGTGTGAGGTAGGGGTCCTCTTTCATTCTCTTTGTTATGGCTATCCAGTTCTCCCAGCCCCATTTGTTGAAGAGACTGTTCTGTCCCAGTTCAGAGGATTTGGGGCCTTATCAAAAATCAGTCTACTGTATATCTGGGGGTCTATTTCTGAACTGTCAATTTGATTCCATTGATCAATATGTCTGTCTTTATGTCAATACCATGCTGTTTTGACCACTGTAGCTTTGTAGTAGGCTTCAAAGTCTGGACATGTATATCCTCCCACTTTGTTCTTCTTTTTTAGGATGTTTTTGGCAATTTGAGGCCCCTTTCCCTTCTAAATAAATTTGATAACAAGCTTTTACAAATGTGCCAAGTAGGTTGTTGGAATTTGGATTGGGATTGCATTGAATCTGTAGATCAGTTTGGGTAGAATTGACATCTTAACAATGTTTAGTCTTCCTAGCCATGAGCATGGAATATTTTTCTACCTATTTAGGTCCTTTTTTATTTCTTTTAGTAAAATTTTGTAATTTTCTGTGTCTTTTATGTCTTTGGTTAAGTTTATTCCTTGGTTCTTGATTTTTTTACTTGCTATTGTGAATGGAATTTTTTTTATTGCTTCTTCAGTTAGGCTTTTACTAGTGTATAGGAACATTACCAACCTATATGCATTAATCTTATATCCTGCCACTCTGCTGAATTTATTAGCTCAAACAACTTTGTGTCTGTTTGCTCTTACATCCTTTACCTCCTGACAAATTCATTCACGTAAGTTTTAAAATGGGAAATATTGAGTTACAGACTTCCTAATTTGTTATAATTCCTAATTAGCTGCATTTTATATGCTGTCAATGCTTCCAGCTGTTGAAGAAGCACGAAGACTGATTTCCACTGAAGATGCTTGCAGATGTGAAGCCACACTGATATTCCAGGAGAAGGTCAGCTCACATCTCCAGAGACTGAACACAAAACATATCCTTTCTGAGAGTTTTTCTGCCTCTGCTTGAAGCCCACTTCAGTACTAAAGTTGAACCAGACATTTTAGGACATTCCACAGGACAGGAACCTTATTGCTTAAGTTTTGAGATGAGGAGTATTAACATACAGCTTTAAATACATATATATATATGTATATATAATATATATATGAGTCCTTTTTTAATGTTTTAAAAGACCATTTCACTCATTTAATATCTACATGTAAAAGCTCCCTGCTTCTTTCCCTAGTGCTTTTCCATAGCAGTATATGCCCCTAAAACAGGGTGCTGTCATGCTGACTCTTTATTATGGCTTTTCTAATTCAGAAACTGTACAGATACAAGATGAGTCAGCTGAGTTAAGGGGCAGTGATACCTCAGATTACACAGGGTTGTATATTTTAGCTGTACAAGTGGTCAAAAAGCAGATTTCAAAATATAACATGGAACTGTCTCATAAACTTTCAAAATCAGTTATTTAACCAAAGGAGTAACTCAGGAAAAGTACTTTCTCTCAGCACAGCTCAAGTTAAACAACTCTTTTCTGAGGTGCCATATGGGAGTGTTACTGAAATTGTGGTAGGTGTTTTAGTTTCCTGGCTGCTAAAACAAATGTCATGCAATGGGTTGGCTTAAACAATGGGGAAAAGTCCAAAACTGAGGTGCCAGCAAGGTGATGCTTTCTCCCCAAAGAGCGTGGCATTCTCGGGCTGGCTGCCGGCAGTGCTTGGGGCTCCTTGGCTTTTCTGTCACGTGGGGAAATCCTCTCCATCACTTCTGGCTTTTAGCTTCGCATGGCTTCTCTCTCCTTCTGTCTTTCACTCACTCACAAGGGAATTCAGTAATCTAGACTGAAGCCCAGCCTGATTCAGGTGGGCCACACCTTAACTGAAGTATACCTTGGAGAGCTTTTATTTACAATGGGTCCACAGCCACCAGACTGCACACCAAGACCCAGACCAAGTCCAAAGTGGCACGCACAAGTCAGTCCACCAGCAGCTGTACACCCTAGGAGTATGCAGAGGCACAGAGAGGCACGGTTTTTTTTTTTTTATTAATAAATTTTATTTTGAAATAGGTTCAATTGTTCAGGAACGGTTGCTAAAACAGTACAAATCCCATACCTACAACTCCATAATACCCCGACCCCTC
>PVKY010002078.1:0-27694 GCA_004027775.1 Bradypus variegatus | reverse complement strand
CAGCCTAGAGAGGAACATCCTGGGAGAAAGCCATTTTGAAACCAGAACTTTGGAGCAGATGCCAGCCACGTGCCTTCCCAGCTAACAGAGGTTTTCCAGACACCATCAGCCATCCTCCAGTGAAGGTACCCGATTGCTGATGTGTTACCTAGGACACTTATGGCCTTAAGACTGTAACTGTGTAACCAAATAAACCCCCTTTTATAAAAGCCAATGCATCTCTGGTGTTTTGCATTCTGGCAGCATTAGCAAACTAGAACAGGAGTACAGTGCACTTCTGAGATCTGTAATTTTATTTCTTTCATAAGAGATGGGAAATTTTCATTGATTATTTCTTCTATTATTGCTTCTGTCCCTTTTCCCCTCTTTTCTCCTTCTGGACACCCATGACATGTACATTTATGTGCTTCATGTTGTCATTGAATTCCCTGAAATATTGCTCACATTTTTCCATTCTTTTCCCTATCTTTTTTTTTTGTGTGTAGGATTTCAGGTGCCTTGTTATCCAGGATTTTGTGTGTAGGACTTCAGGTGCCTTGTTCCTGAGTGTTTTCTTCTGCCTCTTGAGATCTGATGTTGTGTGTGTCCACTGTGTTTTTCATCTCTTGTGTTACGCCTTTTATTTCCATAGATTCTGCCAGTTGTTTTTTCAAACTTTCAATTTCTACCTTATGTTTGCCCAGTGTTTTCTTTATATCCTTCATTTCTTTTGCCATATTTTCCCTGAACTCGTTGATTTGGTTTTTGATTTGATTTAGCATATTTCTTTGAAATTTTTTAATTCATTGTTTCATTTAAGTGAAACAATATCTCCACTGTATCTTAACTGAGGTGTAAGTTTGTTCCCTTGACTGGGCCATATCTTTGTTTTTTCTAGTGTGAATTGTGGTTTTCTGTTGTCTAGGAATCTGGTTTCCTTGATTGCCCCAATCAGATTTTCCCATGTCAGAATGGGCTCAGGTCTCAGAATGGGGCTATATTCAGTGTCAAGTATCCCTGAGGGTGGGTATTAGAAGACGGACACACCCTGTGAGGCCTCAAGCCACTGTACTTTTCCTAACCTTCCCAGCAGGTGGCTCCTGTCAGCCTGTTGCTCCCCACTGGTGTAAAGAGGTGTGGTCCCTTTAATTTTCAGGTTACGTTGTTTCTGTTTTGATTGTTTGTTTCCCCCAGGCCCTGAGGTTTGAGTTCTGAAGGGAAGGCCGGCACTAGAGCTGGGCCCCACCACCTTCCTCTTAGGGAAGATACACCCCCTAGGGAGCGATCTTCTGCATTTGAATTACTCCTTTGTCTCTCTGACTCTCCATCCTTGTCTGGGTCAGAGCCCTGTGAACTCAAAATGGCTGAAGCTCTCTTCACTAAGCCACTTGGGTTGAGAGAGAGAAAAAGGGAGAGAAAGCCCCTTTCAGAGCCAATCCACAGCCCCTCAGCTTCACCCATCAGCCAGAGATATCAACCGGTCTCCTGGGCTCCCTTTCCTGGGGAACAGGTGCCTTCTGGCTCTTTAAGGTCAGTCTTTAAATGTCTCCCTATTTTTTTTCTTTTTTTAACAAATTTTTTTTTCTCTTTTGTCAGCTCCACCTCCTCTCTGCTGCGAGTGACCTCAGGGTACTTTGCTGCTTGTTAGGGGTTTGTCTGTGTTTGTAGCTTGTATTTAGCAGTCCACATTTGTTAATTAAAACCCCAGTTGGAGCTGGGCTGAGCTATATTCACTGGCTCCAGGAATGCTGCTTTCTCCCACAGCAAGGTCTTGCAGCTCAGCCTATTGTGGGGGAGGGGGCTCCCAGTGCAGTCCTGCAGTTTTTACTTACAGATTTTATGTGGTGATCTCAGCCATTCCACTGAATCTGGGTTGGTGTAGGGTGTGTAGACAGTCATGGTTGCCACCCAGAAGTTGTTCCAGATTATTTACTAGTTGTTCCTGGTTGTTTATTATTTGCTCCAGGGAACTAACTAAACTCCACACCTCTCTATGCCTCCATCTTGCCCCCAGTACTGTTGTATTTTTAGTTTATAACTCCACTCTTTACTTCCTGCAGGATCTAAAAGAAAAATGCATAAAATGTGACGATAACTTATAATATATAAACATGTAATTTGTGACAAGAACTACATAAAGGTGGAGGGAAGGATGGGGTGTAGGAACATAGTTTGTATATGTTATTGAAGTTTAGTTTGTGTCAAAGCAAACAAGATTGTTATCATTTAGGATGTTAAATATGAGCCCCATTGTGGTGGTTTGAAGGTGTTTGTACCCAAGAAAAAACATGTTCTTAAATCTAATCCATTCCTGTGGATTGTAAGGACATTTTGATGAGGCTATTTCACTTAAGGTGTGTGTGGCCAAACCCCATCAGGATGGAACTTAATCCTATTACTGGAGTCCTTTATAGGTGGCCTGGAATTCAGGCAGACAAGAGAGAACTACAGAGGCAAGAGCCAGGTACTGAACATCAACAGAACCTGGAAGACAAGAGAGAGACCAGAAGACGGTGCCACATGCCTTACCACGTGACAAATGAAGGCCCAAGGACCTCTGGCAGCCAGCCCCAGAATGCCACAGTCTTTGGGGAGAGAGCATCTCCTCTGTTAGAAACAGAGTTGACTCACCTGATTGTGGAGGAGAAAAGAAATTAATTTTCATTCTTGCAAGAGTGGGCACACGACCAAAAGAAAATGGAACGGTCGGCGTGCCAAACAAAGGAAAAGCAACACAATTTATTTCCTAAGCCTAACTTGCAGGCCCCTCACCTGTTTCCCCATTAGCTGGGTACTCCAGAGGTTACAGTTTATCCGAGAGTTGACTGACCTGCCTTTGATTACACCTCATGTTCCTTTACATTTTAGTGACTTTGTTCGTTACTTGTTTTTACTCAGATAAGGACTGACATTAACTCTACGCTTAGGTCAGAGGCCCTTTCTTTCCCTCTAATCGCAGAGTCAGTGTGTGCTAGTTGTGTTTAGTTTTTAATTCCCCTATTCCACATCACCTTTATGTGAAAGCTAAACTTAACCCTTTTCTTACATCTCGACAACACTTTGATTTGGACTTTGTTTCAGCCTCAAAACCTAATAAAAAGCTAATAAATCCCCATTGTTTAAGTCAAGCCATTTCATGGTATTTGCTTAAGCAGCCTAGGAAACCAAAACACTACTGGTAACTACAAATAATATATCAAAGAAAATGCAAGCTCACGGAGACAGAAATTAGACTATAGGTAGGAGACAGGGGCAATGGGGATTTAAGACATATAAAGAGTATAGGGTTTCTGTTTGGGAAGATGGGAAAGTTTTAGTAATGGAATGTGGTGAAGGTACTGCAATATTCTGAATAATTAATCCCACTGAATGACATGCTTGGGAGTAGTTGAGATAGGAAAGTTTATGTTGTATATATCTTCCCACAATTAGGGAAAAAAAGAGCAGCTAAAGAGATAATGACAATGAAATGCAATACATGATCCTAGGTGAGATCTAGCAAGGGGTAGAAAAGGCTCAAAAGGACATTACTGGGACTTATTTTTTTTAATGGGATACAGACTGTAGGCTTTTATCGAAGCTAAATTTCTTGAACTTCGTTATATAAGTGAATATTCTTATTCTTAGGAAATGTACATGGAAATAAGTGTTCAAGGAGCATGTGAAAAGAAAACAAAATAGAGTTTCTAAGGCTAAGAGATTGAAGATGGAGTCAAGCGATCATTCTGCAGATTACTCACAGGCAAATATCAGTGAGATATCACAAACTGCCAAAGTATACAATGCCTCAGGCAACAATATACCTCAAATCTGCAAGGACAACCAACACCATAAAACAAATGAAAAGATCAAGAACTCACAGAACTATCTAACTGGAAGGACAACTGGAACACTCCAAATATCCACCAACCACAACTTTTCCCATCTTGTTTTTCTGTAAGTACTTGCCTGGAAATGCCAAGATGAGACACAATTTGGGTTGCTACCTGAAGCTGTGCTCCCCAAATTGCCATACTATGATTCCAGATAAATGCCTTTGCTGTCTTGCAGCTTAGTTTGTTTTTTACTCTGTGGACAAGTGTGATGTATACAACCCACACTTGTGTTCAGAAAATAACCTGATAAATAGACAGACGGATGGATAGATACATAGAAAACAGCAAATGTAGCAAAAAATTAAAATTGTTGGATCTGGGTGTCTGGGCAAGGGGTGCGTGTGTAGGGGTTGTTTGAGTTCTCTGTATGGGTTCGTATTATTTTTGTAACTATTCTGTAAGTCCAAAAGTATTTCAAAATAAAAAGTTACAAAACACACAAACAGACTCAGCTCGGCTCATGTTTACCACTATCTGGTGCCAACACGCCTTTGATGGAGCCCCAGAGACTAAGGGCAAAGGTCAAATTCCTCCACCAAGAACTCCGCTGAACCCCTGCCTTCGTCTGTCTCCAGTCTTCCGGGGTACTTTCCCCTCCATGGCGCCCAGGGTTGCCCTCCCAGTTTTCTGGGTGTTCCCAAACGGGGCTAAGCTTGGGGTAGACGGGAGTTCTCTTATGGGATGTTCTCCCCAACCAAGGCTGCCCAGTCCACCCTCAAGGCCAAGCTGCTGCGCTGCCTCCTCCGTGAGTCCTGCCCACCACCCTCGCCCTGTCCACTTGCGACAGCGCTCCCTCGGGCCGTTGTTACAGCACCGACTGTTTTCAGCCCGGGACGCGCCACCGCCATCCCCTCCTTCCCTCCTCTCCGAAGCCACTTCCGCTCCTGCGCAAAGGGGACCATTCTGAGCGTGCTGCATTCAGAAGCGATGAGGCGACTATCTTGATGAATAAAGACGCGGTCAGCAAAGTCAAAACAGTGAAAGGAAGTTACACGTGCGCCACTTTCATTTCCTCGGCTCCCGCCCCAATGACGTCAAATCGCGCGACGCGGGGTTACGTCGTCGCGGCGCGCCGCTGCCCGGGCGCTGAGGATGCTGGTTCAACATGGTGGAGGTGGGCCGGGCTGTCGTGTGCGACCACGGCGCGCTGCTGCCGGGGGGCTTCTGGGGCGCCGTGGCCGTGTGGCTGGAGAGGCCGCAGGTGGCCAACAAGCGGCTGTGCGGCGCCCGCCTGGAGGCCCGCCGGTGCGCTGCTCTGCCCCGGGCCGAGGCCGGCGGCCCACGGTCCAGCGCAGGCCTGGAGCAGGAGGAGCGGGGCACGGCCAGACCCAGCCAGGGTACCCCCGAAGCCGGCCCGGGCCACAGGCCACGAGCAGGACCCGAGGAGGCCGAGGGCCGGCGCCGACAACAGGAAGAACGGAGGGAAGCAGCCGCAGCGTCTCTGCTCGTCTGCGGCCCTGGGCACGCTGCCATCGGGCAGGACAGTTTCCCCACCTCGGACCTGGATTCTTTCTGGGAAGATTTTTCCCGAAGCTTCGCGGGCCCTAATCAGAAGCTGTTGGCCTTTCTCACCCGCTCCCGGGCGGTACCGCAGTCTGAGGCTCAGCATGAGCTGGATGTGGTTCTCAGAACCATCATTCCGAAAACGAACCCGCATTGCCCGCTTACTGCTCCGAGGAGAGAAGTAGTCGTGCAAGGTAAGAGTATTTTTGTTAGTGGGAGGATACGGTTAGATAAACTGCATGCATCCATTCAGCTTCAGTCAATGAAAAGGCACCACAGGTACCCTCTATGGGCCAGTTCCTTTCCGATATCCTAGGGAGTTTGTGGGTTATTGTTTGTTATTTGAGGGGGTGTGTAAAAATATGTGTCCACAGTAAAGAGGAAGGAATAATTAAGTGGGGTGGTGTCTGCAAAACTTCAGGGAAAAAGTGAAGGATGAGCTGGGTGTTGAATGACAAATAGGAGTTTGGCGGGTAGATTAAAGAGATAAGGAAGAGGGAGCAATTTATGCTGAGACAGACAGGTGTGAGGCAGCATAGTGTGTCTGAGGGAATAACATGGAGCTTGCTACTAGTAAAACCACAGGGGTGGATACGGAAAGGAGTAGAGAGAGGTGAATCTGGAGAGGGCATGTCTGCATCTATATAGATGAAGGGAAGGCCATGTTTACTTTTACATAGATGAAGCACATCCTCAACCATACCACAATATAACATGATACCCGATACTGAAGTGTCCATTTAATCAAAGATTTGAGGGAAATGATTAGTTTCTGTTAGGACATTCATAAAGGCATTTTCTAATAGGTTTTAAAGTTAGTGTATATCTTAAAGGTAAGATAGAAAACTTGAACATATATAACACCTGCAGCCTGCTTATCCTCCCAAGTTCTGGGAGTGCTTTCTTGTTCCCCTTTACAGATGGCGCCTGGCAGTTTGAAAAGCACTGCTAGGTGACAGGAAGCAGGGAAGAAATGTGATCAGGTTTGTGTTGTGGAGAGATCCCTCTAGCAGAGGTTTGGAGGGAGTATTCGTTTAGGCAAGGAGACCACTGTCAGTGGAAATGAAGAGGAGCAGAAGGATTGGGGGAAGTGTAAGCATGTAAAGACTCACAGATGTAGAAGGTGAGGGAGAAGGAGGAGCCTTGGGTGAGTTCCTTTTCTGGCCTGAGGAATCAAAAAGATGGAACATGCTAGTGTTTGTCAAATCTCAAGCATTTGTTCTGACCCTCAGGGACTGCCAGTTCATCTACAGCCACTCCTTGCCTCAAACTTTATTCAGCTATGTATTTGTTTTCTGTTTCTGCCATAACTAATTACCGCAAACTTAGTGCCCAAACAATACCTGCTTATTATCCCGCAGTTCAGAAGTTGGCTCAGCTGGTTTCTCTGCCCTGGGTCTTACAAGGTCAAAATCAAAGAGTCCGCTGGTTGGGCTCTTATTGGGAGGCTCTGAGAGAGAATCATCTTCTGAGCTCATTCACTTTGTTGCAGAATCTACTTTATTATGGTTATAGGACTGAACTCTCTTGCTGGCTGTCAGCTGGGATGTTCTTGTCTACTAGCAGCCTCTCCAATTCTTACAAGTGGCCCTCACATTTCAAGGTCAGCAGTGGTGTCTGGCATTCCTTGTGCATGGGATCTTTCTGACTTCCCCTCCTGCCACATCTTTCTTCCGCCTGCAACTGCACAAAGTTCGGGGCTCATGTGCTTAGGTTGGGCCCACCCATATAACCCGGGATGCCTGCCGTATTTTCAGATCCATAACCTTAATTGCATCTGCAGAGTTCTCTGCCATATAATGTAACATATCCACAGGTCCTGGGTATTAAGGACTGGGATATTCTCCTTCCCCACACCTCCCCAGAGTCTGAAAGACTTCCTAGATGCCACCTCTTCCAGGAGGCCCTCTCTGACTTCGCTGTTTCCAGACAAGTTGAGGAGTTCTTCCAGCTTTTATCACCTGTGCTCTAATTGCCTTTTTACATTTCCTGCACTATACTGAGAGGATTAAGGACAGGAATCAGTGCCCAAGAATCCTTCACATGCAGACGTCCTCATTCTCACAGATTGGCTTCAGTGGTGGCTTCCCTGCAGAGGGAGGCAGAACTGAAGGTGGCTTTCCCTTCTCTTGGTAGGGTAGTGCTCCTTATCAGCAAGGGAGTGCTCCTTTTGGGATTGCTTTTTCCACATTCAGTCCTCCTGGGAAAACACCCTCTGGCAGGAAAGCACGGGGTGTTTATGTCCTCCCATGGTGTACAGACAGACGGCCCGGGTCTGAATTCCAGCTTTGCCAGTCATCGGCCAAATGGCCCTGGCAGATTCTATAGTCTCTCCATACCTCAATTTCTTCATTCGTAAAATGGGATAATATTAGAATCTTCCTGTTAGAATTAATGAGAGAGTTAAATGTAATTGCTTATTAGAAAATACGTACAGTAGTTCCTGGCCTGTGTTAAGCACTTACTAAGTGCTGCCTGCTACTTTGAAAAGTGGAGACATTTTCCCTGGTTTTTATAGTTCTGGCCCTACTCTGGGTAACCTCGCAAGGGACTTGAGAATAATGCGACTACGAATCTGCGCAATGAGCAGCAAACCTGGATGAAACAGTGCTGAGGAACTTGGCTTCTAGTTCATTGTGAGGCTTTCCTGGTTGGCAGCTGGGTGAACCTCATGCCTTGGTTCCTGGTCTAGTGCAGTGGTTCTCAGCTGGGACACTTGACACCCAGATGTTTTAGCAATGTGTGGGGACATTTTTGGTTGTCACAACTTGGGGAGGGGACGCAGTGGACATCAATGATGCCAAGGATGCTGCTAAATATCCCACAGTGCCCAGGTCCTGGCTCTTACAGCAGAGAGTTATCCTGCCTCAAATATCAGTGACGCGAAGATTGGGAAACTGATCTGGAAGATGGTAAAAATAATAGACCTGGATCATAAATTCATGCTGAGTTTTAAATGCGATAGTTCATTTGAAGAATGGTAGATCATTACCCAGTAATTGTAATAGGCCTTACAGTTACTGGGAAGAGGCCCTGTCACTCTGTGGCTTCATCATTTTCCCAGTCCACTCAACTCCGTGCTGCAACCTGAGCACGTTCCTGCCTCAGGGCCTTTGCGTTTGCTGTGCCGCTGTCTAAAGTGCTCCCCTTCTAGGTATCCAGGGCTCGCTGGTCACTGCTTTCAGCTCTCAGTTCATACATCTTTATTAGGGAGGATGAATAGCAGCATCTCCGGATTGCCAGCATTTCCTAGACCTTTACTCTGCTTTATCTCAATTTTATTGAGATATATTTACATATCATGCAGTCATACAAAGTGTACATTCAGTTGTTCACAGTACTATTATATAAAAGTGCATTCATCACCAAAATTAATTTTTGACCATTTTCATTACCACACATACAAAAATAGTAAGAATAGAAATTAAAGTGAAAAAGAGCAATTAAAGTAAAAAAGAACACTGTGTGCCTTTGTGATTTTTTTGCCCCCGTTTTTCTATTCATCCACTGGACAAAGTGGAGTGTGATCCATGTGGCTTTCCCAATCACATTGTCTCCCCTCATAAGCTACATTTTTATACAATCATCTTCATGATTCAGGGGTTCTGGGTTGTAGTTTGATAGTTTCAGGTATTCACTGCTAGCTATTCCAATTCATTAGAACCTGAAAAGGGTTGTCTGTATTATGCATAAGAGTGCCCACCAGAATGACCTCTCGGCTCTTTTTGGAATCTCTCTGCCACTGAAGCTTATTTCATTTCCTTTCACATCCCCCTTTTGGTCAAGAAGATGTTCTCTATCCCACAATGCTGGATCTAGATTCCTCCCTGGGAGTCATAATCCACGTTGCCAGGGAGATTTATTACTCTCCTGGGTATCAGATCCCACATAGGGGGAAGGCAGTGATTTCACCTGCCAAGTTGGCTTAGGTAGAGAGAGAGGGCCACATCTGAGCAACAAAGAGGCATTTGGGAGGAGGCTCTTAGGCACAATTATAGGGAGGCCTAGCCTCTCCTTTGCAGCAACAGTCTTCCCAAGGGCAAGTCCCTTGGTAGAGGGCTCAGCCCATCAATCCACCAGTCCCCTGTGTCTGTGAGCACATCAGTAACCACTGAGGTGGGGAAGCCCAACACCCTGCAGTCTCCACCAGCTCCTCAGGGGGGCTCTGCATATTTTTTTCATTTTTTTTTAATTAACTCTTTTTTAAATTAACTATCAACTATATAAAAATTTTTTTTTTAAATACAATAAAAAATTTTCAAACAAACCATAACAAGGGAGTAAGAAAAAGACAACTATCCTAAAATAACTACTTCCAACATGTTCCTATTCTACCCCAAGAAAAGAACGTAATATAGGTTTATTTATTCTTATCCAATCAGGCCCCTGCGGCCGCAGCTTCCTTTCAGTGATCCTGCTCTTTCACTCACTGTGTGTGGGGGGGTGAGGGGGGCTTCAGTTGTTTGTACTTGGCTCGTGAAGCGAATCCTCACCTTCGCTGAGATTTTGGTGTCATTGTTCCTCACTACCTGCTTTTATAAGTGTGTTGGTTCACTGCCTCTCTCGACTTCTTAGAACGTGAGCTCTAGTAGGGAGAGCCTTCGCTGTTCATTCCCCGTCCTCGCCTAGAGCTGAGCCAGCACCTAGTGGCTGTTTGGTAGTCGAGCAAATGAATGAGTGATGTGCTGAGCACATTGCCTTGCACCCGGTATGTGTCAGTGGCTGCTCTGAGATGACGGTGACTGTCAGTTATTGGATATGGCCGACAAGTCCAAATGCTGTGTTTTGTCTTCTGCTCTGGGCAGGGTACATTCTTCTGTTTCAGCCAGTTTGTTTGCATGATGAAGCTGGTCTTTCCTCCTTGGCGGGTAGTGGAGGCCTGTGGAGGTCAGGAGCAGGTGGGAGTGGGGGTGGGGAACCATTTTTTGCCTTCTCCTTTCGTTTCAGTGTGCCCAGCACATTATGGTGCCCATTAGATGTTGACTGTGTAAGTCCACCTGTTACACTGGACAGTGCTCATGAATGGTTCTAATGTAACTGGAATGTCCCTTTGGTTTTTCAGGCAGTTTTTTTAAAGCTCAAAAAATCAGGTTTTCTTTGCCACCTCCCCTTCATCTCTCGAAGGAGCCCTGACAGCAGCTTGTAGTGCTCACCTGGGACAAGATTCATTTACTGTTAATTCTTCTTAGGAAGCTTCTGACAAATCATGTGATGTACCATTATAAATTTATCTTAGCTTAGGAATAGGGCTTTCTACTCATATTTTACTGGGAAGGAAGTAAAGAATCTCTGCAAACAATGAGGACCCCACAGGGAGGAGCCCCGGGTTGGAGGGCCTGGGAAGAAAGACACTCACGTCCCTGAACTGGCCTCTGACTGTTTAGCCCAGGACTCTGTCCCTACCAGGCCTGAAGATCTCGCCTGACTCGCCCAGGGCCTCTGGTCTGATCACAGCTCTTGAGCTCTCGAGGTCTCAGGCCCCGTGCGGCTCTGTGTCGGCCGACCCTCCCCTCAGATCTGGCCAGCAAAACCGCACCCCCCAGCAGACCTTGGCTCCTGCATCCATCAGCAGATGCCTGTCGGGACTGCGTCCCATGTGCCAGGCATATGCTGAGGGCAAGACACAGCAGTTGACAGAACACAAAACATCACTGTCTTCCTGGGGCGCTGTGGCAAGTAGAGAGCTGGGGGAAGGCTCTAGTGAGATTTGGGAGGCATGATGATTTATTTGTTATTATTTTTAATTCCACTTAGAGTGGGTTGACTAGTGTCCCCCAAAAGTTCATGTCCACCTGGAACTTCAGAATGTGACCTTCTTGGGAAATAGGATCTCTGCAGATGTAACTAGTTAAGATAAGGCCACACTAGATTGGGGCAGGCCCTAATCCAATGCTGGGTGGCCTTATGAGGACAGGGAGGTTTGGAGACACTCGCAGTGGGCAGACAGCCATGTGAAGGTGGAGGTGGAGATTGGGGTAATGTGGCCACAATCCAAGGAATGGCAGGGCCGGGTGGCCACCACCAGGAGCCGAAGAGGACAAGAAGGAGCTTCCCTTAGGGTCTTCGGAGGGAGCGTGGCCTGCAGCACCTTGGTTTGGGACTTCTGCCCTCTAGAGCTGTAAGAGAATCAGCTTCCTGTTTGGAGCCACCAGGTGTGTGGAGCTTTGTTAGAGCAGCCTCAGGAAGCTAATCCACCACTTCTGAGGAGACACTGGGCCAGGCAGGTTAATTTATCTAACTTTTTTTTTCCAGATGTCCGTAATGGAACTGTAACATTTTTGCCTTTGGAAGAAGATGATGAAGGGAATTTAAAGGTTAAGATGAGCAATATTTACCAAATTCAGCTCAGTCAGAGTGAGCAAGAGTGGTAAGAGCCAGATAACTTATTCCTGTTTCAGTGCTTTGTGGTTTCAATCGATTATTGCTTTGGGTTACTTAAAGATTCTGGGCTATTTAAACGATAAAGGTCCTGCCTCTTAGGCAGTGGTGTTCTGTGGGAATGCTCTCTCTAGGTGTTCTCGCAGCATGTCATTTGCTCCTCGCTGGCGCCCAGCCCCGTGTCAGGGGGTCACAGCTTGGTTGGAGTCTTTGTTCTCTAAATTCCATGCAGCCTCTATGGCCAGCAGCGTGTAGCTGGAGCACCTAATTCAGATGCATTCTAATCCCTCTAGTATTGTTATTTATTTTTATTAATTTTTTTACAAGTTGTCTCCTCAGCTTTAGGGGATGGGGGGTAAGTGATGTTTCTTTTATTTCCTGCTAAGGCACGTGTGGTTTTAGACATGGTGGGTATTCAATAATGTTATCATAAAAGTAGCTGTTTAACAAGAACCCTCAATTTCAGGTGGTGTTGGGGCCTGATCAAAATTATGAAATTTAGTGTACTTCCATTTGGTATTTCTTAAATGAAAAGGTCCTAGGGAGGGTAAGTTCACTTGTTATTTGTTACTCTTCCTCTGATGTTTCCCGAGAGCCGGGGTGGGTCTGTACTTCTCAGAGCAGTCTCAGGACTGGGTCTGTTTGATCAGAAGGTGGTTTGCACTGAGCTGTGTGGCAGGCAGAGGGATGCAGTGGACAGAGCTCAGTCTTCAGAGTTTGAGGGGTTGAGGGGAGGAGAGCAAGCCAGGTGCACGTAAGGGCAGAGAGGAGACCTGTGATGGCACCTGTGCCAGGGTGTGACGATAACAGGAAAGGCGTCTCAAAAGTGGTCATTGTCTGCACAGTTAGTGCGTCTGGCCCTGGCTCTCATCTCGTCAGGTAATTGCGACCACTGCCACCCCCATTATAGTGAATGTAAATCAGTCCTCTTCCTCCACTGTTGGGAACATCCCACAGCCGGCCCACTGCAGCAAAAATCCAGTCCACACTCTGTGAGGGAAGTGGGGGGGCCCTGACTCCTTTTCTGGCTTCATTTCCCGCGCTTGTTCACGACTCACATTTGAGTTGCACATGTGCAAACAAAAAATAGGAATACTAGGAAAATTGTTAGACATTTTAGAATTTGGCTGATTAGTACATGAAGCAGCTGCTAAGAGGAGCTTTATTTGCTCATCCCTCCGCTGGGCTTTGTAGGATGAGTTAATGCATTTTTAACAAAGTTTGCAAAAGGAGAGAAATTCTTTCTGCTTTTTAAATGCACTTTTCTCTGTTAGATGAAAATTCTGTATCTAGTTCTGGATTGCTCTGTGTTTTTGGTAAAACATTTTATAATTGTAATTTTCCTAATTTTTGCTTCCCTCTTTTGGTAAATAAATGTAAGTTTAAATTTAAGAATTGCAACCAGTCCTGCTTATTCATATTTCTCTTATCTTTAAAGGTTCATATCTGTTTTGATTTTCTGTCCAGAAAGATGGCATTCAGATGGAATTATGTATCCCAAACCCACCTGGCTTGGAAAAGAATTGCTGCCTAAGTTGGCCAAGTGGTCTGTCGAGGACAAGAAGAGTGAATTTAAAAGCACCCTCTCCCTCATTTCCATTACCAAGTACAGCAAGGTTTACCAGGAACTTAAAGAGAAGTATAAAGAAATGGTTAAGGTAATTCTGGGGGAAATGTCTGTGATTTTCTCCTTCATTAGGAGAAGATAAAACTTTCTCTTGCAGATGTTGTCAAAATATACCCTTGGAATTACCTGTTGCTGTAATTTTACATATGTAGGGATGCAGACCACAAACACCTTGGCCAATATGTTACGGAAGAGGGTGGATCTTGTTTGCATTACTAATAATGCAACCTTAATTTGCCCAGCTGATGTTTTACAAAGCAGCTTGGCGGCCATCCTGTGTGTCCATTACGACTGGGGCTTTATCCCTCTTCTACATAGAGTTCAGTGACCATCTCCAGTGCGTTAGGGCCACTGACCAACGGGAGGTGGGGTGGGACCTGAGCACTGGTCTCCTGATCTGGTCTCTGCTTTCCTTGACCCTTCTCCCCGGCATCTTGTGCCCTTGTTCATTGTCCTCATTTAGACGTGCAGTGTGAAGGTAGTGCTGTTAAACTCCCCCGATGCCAGTTGCTTGTCTTAAAGTCTGATGTACGTTTTCTCTATTGCAAAACCTTGCTACAAACTGCATTGTTCCTGGCATGTCCTGGTGCACACAGGTAGTGGAGATGTTTTGAGTCTCTTTATGTAAATCTCTTGTAAGAAACCAGTTGTGAACTTTTGCCTTGGGACCAAACTTGTTTTTTACTTTGTTACATGGTTTGTACAGTTCGACTCAGGCATTAAAGGAGTAAGTTTGGTGAACTGTGGGGAAAATGGAAAAATTATTCACATATGCTCTTTGGATTTTTATAGGTGTGGCCTGAAGTAACCGACCCTGAGAAGTTTGTGTATGAAGATGTAGCTATTGCCACGTACCTGCTGGTAAGGCCGCACGTGGTCCGGGTGTGTGCAGTGCTTACAGCTCACGAGTGGCAGGCGCCACCAGTGGTGAAGAACATTTGTCAAATCCATGGCCATAGTTAGTTGATAGTTCTGTTTGTTGAGGTTCATTAGACATGTAATGGTTTTACTTTGCTGCTTTTGCCTGAATGTAGAACAAATTTGAATTGTGAAGCTTAACCTTAAGAATGCAGACTGACACAGTCCTTCATAATTCATAGACAGCACGGAGATGCTGGCTGGCATCTGGGAGATACGGTGCCAGCTGATAAGGGCAGGCCTTCCAGCTCTAGCAGTCTGGGTTTCTAGTCCTAGATCTTTCCTTAGCTAACTAGCCAGCTAAATTTGGGCATGCCCTTTACCTTAATTCTCTTGACTTTCTTACCTATAAGATGTTTAGACCAGAGAATTTTTACTGCAATTCTCTTAGGCTTTTTAGAATCAGCTTTTTTCCCTCTGATTATCAAAGTATACCAGCTTTGAAGAATACAGGGAAAACATGTAGAATCTAAGAATATTTGATGCAGGTCTAACCCAGAGCTGACCACTTCAATGTGGACTCGAATGAAAGCCTTAGGTGCTCCGGGCGGCCTCAGGCAGGCCTGGTGGGTGCTTCCGTACTCCCCCCACGAATCCCTGCCGGCATCAGCCTGGGGCCTCAGGGGAGCCTCCCTCCTGTCCTGCGAGTGTGATTTGTCATCCCAGCTGAGAGTTCTGTCTGCATCATTCTCGGATAGAGTGATTACAAACTCAACGTTTGTTGTTTTCCATTTACATAGATTCTGTGGGAAGAAGAAAGAGCTGAGAGGAAAATGAGTGATAAACAGTCCTTCACTGACCTGGGCTGCGGCAATGGGCTCCTGGCCCACATCCTCAGCAGTGAAGGGGTAAATCTCTGACCACCTTTTCTGGAGAAGCAGGCACAGGGTGCCTTGAATCCTTTTCTTAGCACAATCTGGATTCAAAGTCTGCCTGGCTGTTGAAGTAGGAACTAATTATAAACTGTTAATTTGCTGAACAGGCAGTGTTTAAAAAGGAGAGAGAAGAGGCAGTGACCTCATTAGAACATAAAGGCAGGTCTCGTGCACATACCAGGTATGTGTACTAAATGACAGCACATGTACAACATCCTGGGTACTATTGCTGGGATTTTTCTTTTGCAAACCTCCCATTTCAAGGCACTGAAGGGGGAATAAAGGGGAAAGCAAGCTCTGCCCTCAGGAGGCTGACGTTCTAGCCCAGGACTAATTGTGAACACATGCACCCCAGCATAAAGCAGTGTGATGCTGGGTATTGGATGTCTCTTTGCTGCAGTGAAGGCTGTGCAGTGCTTAGAGCAGCTCCTGGCACATGGAGCAAGTTAAATTAGCATAAGCAGTTGGCACCCTGTGCCCAGAGCTGCTCTGCCATCATGTCATACTCTCTCTGGTGTCCCCCATGCATTAGGTGCTGTTCCCCATTGTGCTGCTGCAGAACTAGGGTGTTGGTGCTAGGGGTGATGCAGCTGGGATTTGAAGCCCAAGCTTGTGGCCCCACAGCTGATTTTCTCCCGACTGTGGCCTCTGCCTTGGGACACAGACCACCATTTGTCCACAACTGTAGGAACTTGAAAGGGGGTTGTTGAAATTTATTTTTTGAAGTAGTTTGCAAGTGATTGAGCTTGTAATGGTAATACCTGCAGTTGGAGGTTGAACTGTGCCCCCCAAAAGACATAGTCAAGTCCTAGCCCCCTGGTCCTGCAAATGGGAACCCATTTAGAAATAGGGTCTTTGAGGATATGATGAGTTAATGAGAACAGGGTGGCCGTGATCCTCTATGATTGCTATCTGTACAAGAGGGGACAACGGGGCACTGAGGCAGCGATTGAAGCCCACGGAGTGTCGGCACCTCCAGCAGTGGTTAGCGGGGAGGAGGGCTCCTCCCCTGCAGGTCCCCAATGGAGCGCCCTGTCCTAGCCTTGAGTTGGGACTTTTGGCATCCAGAACTGTGAGAGAATAAATGTCTATTGTGTAAAGGTTTGAGGTGCTTCGGTGTGTTGTTTCTCACATGTGGGCCCATTTGATGGTGATTTGGAAGCTGGAAGGTGGAGTGGGCTGGGAGGTGCCTGCTCACCTCTCCTCTTCTCAGACTTGGAGATAAAGAAGGTCCTGGGGGGCTGGCGGCAGTGAACGAGGTGGGGTGGGCAAGATTCTGTACTGGCAGGAGTGAGCTCAGAGGCCAGGGAAAGCAGGAAGGGCAGGGCCTGGAGACCTGAATCGGGCCGAGCGCTGGGAAGGCGGGGCTCAGGGTTCCGGGTGAGTCCTCGCAGCACTGGTCCTGGGCAGTGTTCCCAGACTGAAGGGTCCTGTGGCCCCCAACCCCATGTTCCCCTTCGTGGAGCCCCATTGTGACCGTGAGGGAGCTCCTGTGCCTTGGAGGAGCGTGTCCATTTTAAATAGCTGAGGAGTTGTGCTTGCGCCACCCGAGAGGGGTAAGCTAAAGTTAAGGATCTGGCACTCAATACTGGTGGCGATGCCTGCAGAGCTTTAATTTGTCCTTGCTGATTTATTATGTTTTACTAAACTTAACATTCAATTTCTAAAATTAATATTTTCAGCATCCAGGCAGAGGGATTGATGTCCGAAGAAGAAAAATATGGGACATGTATGGACCACAGACACAATTAGAGGTACTGGCTTTGAGAATTTACTTCATCTTAGGATGAATTATCCCATGATGACAGGTGTTTGATGAGTGTCTCTACATTTAGATCAATCAGAAATCCTAACTAATATTGCACATTAATCTAAGTGCGCTGAAATTAAAAAAAAAAAAAGATGAATTGTGAACTTTTCAGATAGCTTCTGTTAAACTGAAGAAAGGCACGCCCACCTCTCCAGCCAGAGGCGCCTCTGCTGATGCCCAGTGTAAGGCCAGGAGCCTGTGTTCTCGTGGGCACAGGCCGATGCGCTGCCGACTGTGGTGGGCTGGCCAGTACAGGGGAGGTTCAGGGGCCAGGGAGACTCCTTCCCAGCTGGGGTGCAGGAGGCCTCCTGCAGAGCTCTCAGGGGGCAGGTGGTGGGAGCAGGCAGTCTGCGTAGACGGGAGCTAGCACCAGGTGGGCGGCCCCTGGGTGCTTGGTGAGCAGAGTGAGTGCTAGGCAGCCCACAGCCCCAGGTACTTTTGCCAGTCTGTGCACTACGCTTTTACCCTTCACAGACCTTGTTTCCATTTCCTAGGGCTTGAATGAGACATTCTCATTTTTTCTTAATACCAGAGATAATCACTAATTATATATGGAAGTAAGTGTGTACACTTTAAAACAGCACATTTGTGACCATGTTGTGTACAGAATTTTGACTCTGGCTGTTGCTCATTAACAGTCCATCCTAGGCATTTTCCAAAGCTATTAACAATTGTTTGTAAACGTTTTTTTTTCTTTTAGTTTTTGTAGTGGTAACATATAGACAACGTAGTGTTTCCCATCTTAACCACTTGGGAGTGTACAGTTCAGGGGTGTTGATCACATCCATTGCTTGCTGCCGTGACCACCTGTAGTCGTGCCCCCTATTCCACCAAATCATACCGTGAAAGCAACACAAGCTCAGACGGAGTCACCAAGCGCTGCCTGCTGCTGCCCTTCCCAGAGCCACGCTCTCTCCACGCCCCTGAGAGGGCAGCCCTCTTGTCCCATCTTACACATAGGACCCAGGCCCCAAGGTGTTGGGTCCACAGACCTACTGTGGGCAAATCGTTCCATCCTGTCCTGTCCTGGGCCATCGAGTTTCAGATCACAGGTTGTCTGCAATATGTCTTTGCGCATAAATCTTAGTCCACTTAAAAAAAAAAAAAAGTCTTTCATAGCGTAGACGTTAAAGGCTTTTTGATACATATTGCCATCACACTTTTCAGGAAGTTTTATTCAAATACACTTTCATTTCAAAAGTGTGCTCTAGGAGATAAATCCAGAAACAGGAAAAAAATATATTCATTCATTTATCAAATGTTTGCATGCTGACTGCCTGGTGGGTACTGATAAAAGTCATGGGTCAGGGGGAGTCAGGCGACCCAAAGGTACGCAGGTGAGCATGTGGCCTGACAGGCAATGGGAGGGGCCAGTGAGGGTAGAACACAGGCCGAGTGGTATAGGGGGCTGTGGTGGGGTGACCAGGAGAGGCGTCACTGGTGAGATGACCAACTGGTGAAGGCAAAGAGAAGAAAACCCCCAAGGAGGCAGGGTCCTGAACTGTGGTCAGCAGGCTTCACTGACTGAGGGGATGGGAAAGTGGCTGGGGTTTCCCCCAGACCGGATGATTCCACAGAAAAGTCTGGAGGCTTCTGGGGAACCTCAAATAAAGGCCTAGCACTTCCCAAGTTCCCCAAGGGCCACTCATACCAGCTAGTCTTCCCTGTGGTCAGGACATAAGACAGAGGGCCTATTCAACTGCTGTTATAGCTTCCCTTAGCCAAAGAAAATACTTTGATTTTTCACTTAGAGACAGAGAAATTATGAAATCATCCATGTTACTTTTTTTGCTTTGGTCACCAACCCCATACCCAAACGTAGAGCTCAGTTTTGTTAACTGTAGAAGAATACATGGCTGCGCACACAGCTGCAGAGTACCACCCCCTTTGCCTCACCTTCACGTTTACCAAAGTTCTTCTTGGCTGACATTCTAAAAGCATTTTAAACTTTATTGTAAAATGAATTTTTTAAAAAACTGCAAATCCTTGTAAAATAATACAAAGCATAAACATGTACTGAAATAAGGAAATAAAGAGCTACCAGGCAGGTGCAACACCGTTCCTTCAACAGCCTTCCTTCCTTTTCTGCTTCAATATTCTCAACTTTAAAAGTGAGGCAGACAGAACATATAAACACAGCCTTGAAAAGTTCATTTTCTATTTACAGATGAACCAATAGGATACCTGAGATTTGTTTCAAAATGACTAAAGTTGGGGTGCAGGGTTGGGGTCCACAAGGCTGGCTGTGGGCTGGTCATCGCTGGAGCTGGCCGGTGACTATTGGGGGATCGATATGCTCTCCTCGCTACCTTTATACACACTTGACATTGTCCACAAGGAAGGGTCAGTGTCCTTTCACTTCCAAACCAACCCTGCGCCTCGGGCACATGTGAACTTGTGACCCAGTCCTGTGCCCATGCTTTAGCTCCACGGACAGAGGTCCTGAGGCCAGTTGGCAGCGGGCAGGAGAGGTGTGGGTGGGACGGCAGCCGCATCCAGGACCCCCCCCCCACCCCCACTGCCGCGAGCTGAGCTCCCCAGGGGAGCTCCTGCTGATCTGGCCCCGAGACCTCCAGGCACAAAACTCCAGGAAAAGACTAGACACCGTTCTACTGAGGCATGCCATGGAGATGACCAGTTACTTCGTTCTCTTTACGGAGAAAGTTCTCTCTGACTTCAATACCGGAAGGAGCCAGCTGCCCTTGACCAGGGCCTGACAGGACTCCATGTGGCCCTCCTACCCGGGGGTCTAACTGGGTCTGCACACAGCTCAGAGCAGGGCTGCTGTGAGTCTGCACACTGCTAGCCCATCCCAAATCCACCTGCTTTTCCTCCCTCTCTTGCCTTGGTGTAATTTCCTGGTAAATGGTTTCCCCGGCCCCAGGTGAGTGCTGTCCATGAATATGTACAACCTGAAAACCCAAAGGCGGAGCACGGGATGCACGTTTTTCCTTCTTTCAAAAACCTCATTTGATTCTAACTGGGAGAATGTTACGAAAAAAAACTTTATAATAATAGCATTGTGAAGGTCACAGAGCATCTTGATTTTGTTTGTGAAGCTATATCTGAAATAAGAACATTGAAATTTGCTATATTCAAAATGGTGATTAAAAGTTTTTACAAAAAACAGGTGGGGATTTGTTGTCAAGTGGTGTTGGCAAGGTAACTGAAAATGTGAATATAAATGTGTAAATGGAGGTTGTTAAGTATTAATTATGTATTTATTAACACAGGCTATTTAGAGACAGGCAAATTTAAGTCTTAGCTTCTTGGGAGCAAGATTCTGCTTTCAACGGCCATCGACAAAATGTCTCTATAAGCTTCAGCTCCTCCTTCAGCTTCCATGCATTCTTCAAAGTGTCCCTGTTGGCTGTAGCAAGCTCTCTCCTTCTGTCTGAGGTTATGTACTGCTCTAGTAAACTAATCAAGACCCATGCTGAGTGGGTAGGGCCACGCCTCCATGGAAACTGTCCGGTCAGAATCAACACCCACAGTTGGGTGGGCCACACCTCCATGGAAACACTCAAGAGAATTACAGTCAAATCAATGCTAGTGCGTCTGCCCACACAGATTGCAACAAAGATAATGGCATTTGGGGGACATAATACATCCAGACCAGCACATGCACAGACCACTTGAATGTGACTACTTTTAGTATTTAAATAGATCAACAGTTAGATAGGTAGATAGGAGCACATAGGACTTAATTAAGAGCCAGAAATATTGTCGAATTTAAATTGTGTTGTAGATCATGTCCACAAAACTCTGTTGTAATTTTGTTATAAGAAACGAAAAGCAGGTGTTATTATGTCTTCCCCTGTTTGGTCTAATTAAGGAATAGCACTTCTTACTTCCCTGAGAAATTCATTATACAATTTTAATTGGTTTTCAAATTAAGATTTTGAGTGGCTGTGATGTCTCTTATCTCTCGCTTTCCAGTTTTTAGTCACAGATTCATTATTGAGGCTTGATTTCAGTAATTAACAATAGCCTGCTCATTATCAGAAAGGGTGGGGTGTTCATTTAAACTATCATAAAAGCATACTGTTCCTGGCTTAACTACAGAAATTGCCAGAATGATTGAAGTGCCTTTGCGGGTTTTTGTTTGCTGCCTGAGGGTTTACAAAAGATCATGCCTACTCATACACAAATTATTCCTGTGTTTTATCTTTCCGTAGATACTCTTCATTATTTAGATTGGGGTTATATCAGTGCATTGTATTATACATTTAAATCAGCTTCAGAGCTAGAAATCTTGTCTTTTGCAGAGCTGCCTGAAGCAGAGAGCTGTTAGGAAGGGAATTAGTAATGATACACAACAGAGTTGGATTTGTCTTGTTGGGGGCAGTGATCTGCATGATGGAGGCTGCTTTGCGATCTCTGCTTATTTTCATGTGTGTGCTACTGTGTACCAGGCACTGTGCCAGGAACGGGGTGCACAGTTGTGAGAACTGGACCTGCCCTGGCTCTGCACTGCCCAGGTAGGTGGTGGCAGGAGGGCAAGGCCCCTGGAGAAAGGCAGAGCCTGCACTAGTCCTTTATTTTTAACACAGGAACTTGAAGGAACTAATCACTTGTCCGTTTACTCGAGCTAGGGATCATTGGGCAGCCTGTCTCCGTAGTTAGCTGCCAGCCTGTACGTGGGGGTGAGGATGTAGAGAGCTCAGTGCAGCAGAGGCCGTGTCTGTTCCTCAGGATGGCTGGGGGGTTTCTCAGCCTTTCAAGTGCAGTGCAAGGAGTGTCGGCAGGTGCCCACGGAACAGGTGCACCTTCTCCAGCAGTTCCAATGTGCCCCTTTGCAATCACTTTTCCTCATATCTGTTGCAATTCTTGTTTATGTCATCTTTTTCCCTCGGGATGCCTTCAAGAGTTTTTTTCCTTCATTTAGATTTTCAGCATTTTATTTTGATGTGTCTAGTGTGTGTGTTTCCTCATGTTCATTCCACTTGGTTTCTCTGAGCTGCTTGGATCTGTGGTCTGTTGTCATTAATTTTGGAAAATTCTCAAACATCATTTCTCGAATTATTTCTTCTTCCTTGCTCTGTCTTATCCTCTGGGACCCATGTACACACTTGATAGTTTGATAATGTTCCACAGCTCTTAGGTGCACAGTAAATTCACCAAGTCTTCCCTGGTGGGTTTTCTCTGTTAAGCTTGTTGACAGAACTCATCTTTGATGTTGTGTTTTTTATTTTTAGCATTTTCTTTTGACTCTGTTTTTCCTGTTTCTGTATCTGTTGGCGTTCCCTCTCTGTTCATAAATGCTGTCCATCTGTTTGCTAGAACTAGTAACGTTGCTCATAGTTATTTTGAAGTCAGTGTTAGTTCCATTATCTGGGTCATCTGTGGGTGTGCCTGTTGGCGGTTTCATCTCTTTGTAATGGGTCGTTCATTCTTGCTTTTCTGTGAGTTTTGTAGTTCTTGAACACTGGGCATCAGACTGTAGGGAAGAAACAGACTGAGGTGAGTGAGCCCCTCCCCTCTGGGAGGTCGGCATCGTGGGGGCTGAAGGCCTCTGGCTGTGTTTGGGCTGGTCTGGGCCTTGCTGTGGTGGTTGCCGTCAGCGCCCCACACTGTTCCAGATCCCCCTACCTTGGCTACTGTTGTCGTGTAGTTAGGGTGGGTTTGAGGTGCTAGGTGTTTTTCTCAATGTTTATGGCATGCTTTTAGCAGTCACCCGCCCCTGTGCTCTTGTGCCACAGAGGGGATCTCCCCTGATGCCCTTGCCCCTTCCCTGGCCGGAGACCCCTGTTGCCTGTTAACCTGGCATGAGGCTAATTGTGCCGCAGGGTCTCCGTTCTCCTGGACCAGCCTCAGTCCTGAGAACGTGGCCTCAGAGGTGGTGCTTTCTCAGTGTTCCTGCCCCTTTCCTTCCATGGCAGCGAAATTGCCCCATATCTGCGAGGGTCCTGGGCAGGAGAGGGGTTCCTGTCACATTCCTGGTGGGTTCCGACCCTGCTTTGCTTCACTGCGGGCTCCTGGGCCCGAGAAGCTCCCGCCTGCAGAGACATGGGGCTTTTTGCCTCTGCCTCTCCCCAGGAGCAGCGTCCTTGCAGGGGCCTTGGGGAGCTCGGCGGTTTTCTGCCCTCCAGCACCTGAGGGCATCTGCCTCTTAGGAGAGGGTTCAGGAAAGTGGGGACTGCCATGTTGTTCCCCTGGGGCTCTCGCTAGCCTCTTGCCGTGCCGCATTCTTTCTTGTGAGCCCCCAGTACAGGCCTGTGGAAAAGAGCCCTGGATTGAGTGTGGACGCCCCTAGTTTCTGGGCTCTCAGTTCTTCTAAGCCGTGCGGGCCGGCACTCAGCCTTTAAGGACGTGCAGACGCCTTAGCCGCCTTCTGCCTTCCCACTCCTCAGGCCGTTTCTTCCTATCACACTCTGCCAAAGTTGAACCGGTTCTTCTTTCCTATCGTTCATTTGCATGTTTACATTATATGACACATTTTACCTGTCAGGAGGAGACGACACCCAGAAAGTGTGTCAGTTTCATTGGTGCTTGTATTTTCATTGCACAGATTTCTCCAGTGATGACTGAAATTGCAAGCGTTTGTGCCCTGTAAGGTAGACGCTGGGTGCGCAGTTCCTCCCTCGTCTTCCTTTGCAGGCCCGAGGCGCCAAGTGAGATCGAGCAGCACACGAGCCGCGGGGCTGCTGGGCCTGAGTTCCATGGCCTGCCCCGGAGCCTGTGCTCCCGACGGGTCCTGCTGCCTGGGCAGCTCCGTGTCTGTCTGTGGACCATTGAGTCTTGTTTGCTGTCATTCTTTTAGGAAGGGGCCATCACACCGAACGATGAGAACCTTTTCCCTGATGCCGACTGGTTAATTGGGAACCATTCCGACGAGCTAACACCGTGGATACCTGTCATTGCAGCCAGGTGATTAAGAGGACAAGTGAGCACCGTGGGTGGATGTCGCATTCCGTCACCTGAGCTGAGCTGTCCCAAGCAGCGCTGGAGGGGTGGCCGGCTCAAAGTCCTGAAATAATAATATGTTGAACATATCAGGTTATATTTAAAGTCAATTCTACCTGTTTAAGATTTTCTTTTTTAAATTTTTATTGTGGTAACATATATACAAAACCATGTTGCGCATTTTAACCACTTTCAATTATAAAATTCAGTGGTGGTGTTTACATTCACAATGTTTTGCTGCCATTACGCCCATCCATTTCTTTTTACTTTTTATAGAATATTTTCTAGTGGCTCACACTACATTTCTATTGGGCAGTGCTGATCGAAACTGATTATATCTGCAATATTTACATCAGTCAATTTTTAGAAGTTTTTTTCTGATAAATCCTTTTATCTTTGTCCCTTCAAAGTCAGAGCTCTCTGCGTCTCTGAGACAGTTTGTGATTCTGTATCAAAAGGAGACTTCATTAAGAAGTGGGTTACATTGTCATGTCTTAGTATCTAATTGCCCCTTATTCTTTATCCAAGGCTAAGTTAACTATTTCAGCTCTCAAGAAAAATACATGTCAAGAACCAAGTCTTAAGTTAATCTTTCTCATGCCTACCTCTGAAATTTCTTATTTGTGGCTGAAAGCTCCAAGTACTTTGGAAAGTTTTAGATTATAGCTGACAAGAATAACTTTTATTAAAAAAAAAGATTTTTGTAAAAATAATTAGATTAGTAGTTTACTGAAAAGATAGACTGCTACTTTATTTCTAGAAATTGAATTGGGGAAGACTGCAATTGTTAAATTATGTGAATTAACTAGGAATGGATCTTTTATGTTCTGCTGTGGTACATTGTTGCTGAGTGGATTTCAGCTGCTTTGTGGGTAACCTATTCAGGACTTTGGTTTCTGTGCTTCTTCATCGTTTTCAAAGGTCTTCCTACTGCTGCCGTTTCTTTGTGCTTCCTTGCTGCTTCTTTGACTTTGTTGGAAAATACCAGCGGAGGCAAAGTAAAAAGACTCAGTACCGCGAGTACCTTGATTTCATTAAAGAAGTGGGATTTACATGTGGATTCCACATGGAAGAAGACTGCCTGAGAATTCCTTCAACCAAAAGGGTATGTTGTACTTGTTATTATGGTCCTCTGAGCTGTTACATTTGGGTTGAAAGTTCAGGGCTGTGCCATGCGATCATAAGTGGCACAGTGTTTTGTAAAATTTGTGCTGATTTTAACTTCCTGGTCATAGAGGTGTGTTCATTAAGTATTTTCTGTCAATATCATCTCCTCCTCTAGAGACATTCTGGAACTTTCTCCTCCAGGCCCTTGCAGAACCCTCCTTTCCAGAAGTTCTGGATGGCGCCAGGGGATCCCCTTCCTAGAGAGGTCTTAGCCTCATTTGGGCAACAGTTTCTAGCTGTGTGTTGCCGAGGGCCCGACTGTCTAAGGAAGTCCAACCCTTTATTTGTAAAGAATAACTGGCAGAAATTGAAGTTTGCAAGACCTTCTTACAGAAGCTCAAAATGATTTCATATTTTCTCAGTAAAGCCTCACTGGTTAAAATTTACATGAAAGGGAACTTTTGGGGTGACTGAGAAGGCTGAATGGACCCTTGCATTATCTGCAGGAACAAGGCATGTGCTGTTTCTGTGACCCCCACCAGGTGGTCTGGGCAGGTTTCCCGCAGGACTTGACCCTGTAGACAGCGTCATGTGAAGTACCTATTACTCTGCATTAGTTTTCTGGTAACTTCTTCCATAAGACTCTGTGACTATTGGGGGCCTTCTTAATAAATAAACCTGCTGTCCACGTCACAGAGCTTGATTGCTGGACTTCCTGACAGCTCTGAGCTCAGCTCTTGGGCAGATTACCTCACTCTTATGTATGAAACGGAGTCGTGTCGAGAACCACATGGAGGGCTGTCCTCATGGCCCTCCCCAGCGTCTGACAGTTGTGGGCGCGCATCAACCGGCATGGCCTTAGCCCTGGGACCCAGGTGC
The DNA here is from genome assembly GCA_004027775.1 of Bradypus variegatus. Taxonomy (NCBI): domain Eukaryota; kingdom Metazoa; phylum Chordata; class Mammalia; order Pilosa; family Bradypodidae; genus Bradypus; species Bradypus variegatus. The sequence continues at coordinate 1,837 of PVKY010002078.1, read as the reverse complement.
ACGTGGGTGTCATTAGCTGGTGTCATTCTTATTCTGGTAGTTGGTGTTTCTTTAGGATCTGTCTCTGCAGCCTTCATGCCATTCTTTTAAATGGCCTCATTTTGGCAAGGCATAGTCTTCTGAGGTTGGAATTGATTTTTGAAAACTGCTAACTGTGGGTCACTTGGCACCCTGCGGTTTTGATTTTTGTGTTTCCTGTTCCATTTACTAGTTGTTTGAGACCGTATGCCATCACTTCCTCTCTTTGACCCTCTGTTTTCTCCCAGGTAGATGGTGTGGGGACCCAGTGCAGTAGTGGAAGTGGCCATGTTGTGTAACTTTTAAAGCAGTACACAGATAGCAGATTTTTAGCGTGGGTGATCGCATGCCAGGCTCTGCTGGGTGCCCAGTACCGAGAGGGTGGGCCACTGACCCCGGAGCACAGTTAGGAGGCCGTGGAGCTAGGAAGGCCAGAAGGAGTGCCCCCTGGCAGCCTCGCTGGAATAAGCCTCTGCCTTCCCAGGGTGACTCTTCGGGGCAGCATTCACTTGGGTGCGCTGAGAAGGGAGCCAGTGGGCTTGAGACAGGCCTGAGCTCTATGAACACACTGCTGGGTGCTTGCATCCCTCACCTCCCTCGGGGGAGTTTGGACACGTCATTCTTTGACATTCGCCCCGTGGGAATTCTTTTAGGGTTGGCATCAGTGTGTGCCCTTGGGGTGACTGCAGGGTCCAATGATGCAGTGAATGAACAATGGCCCCCACTAATGAAGTGAGAGCAGCCCAGCCCAGCTGGTGAGGCTGGTGCGCTCAGGCCACGCTGACTCTTCATCTGTACCTGTCTGTGAGGGCTCCAGGAAGGTCTGCATGGTGAGGTTTTTCATGGGCTTTTACTGTTAGTTTTTTATTTCTAAGTAATTTATATTGGTGTTAGTTTTTTTTTTAAATTCAGTTTTATTCAAACACATGCACATAACATAGTCATCCATGGTATACAGTCAACCGTTCACAGTATGATCATCTAGTCATGCGTTCAGCACCACAGTCTATTTCTGAACATTTTCCCTACATCAGAAAGAATCAGAACAAGAATAAAAACTAAAAATGGAAAAAGAACACCCAAACCATCCCCCCATCTCATCCCATTTGTCATTTAGTTTTTATCCCCATCTTTCTACTAATCCATCCATACAATAAAGGGGGTGTGATCTACAAGGTTTTCACAATCACACTATCACCCCTTGTAATCTACATTATTATAGAATCGTCTTCAGGAGACCAGACTGCTGGGTTGGAGTTTGGTAGTTTCAGTTATTTACTTCTAGCCATTGCAATACATTAAAACCTAAGAGGTGTTTTCTATATAGTGCATAAGAATGTCCACCAGAGTGACCTCTCGACTCCATTTGAGATCTCTCAGCCACTGATTCTATTTCGTCTCATTTTGCATCCCCCTTTTGTTCAAGAAGGTACTCTCAGTCCAACGATGCCGGGTCCAGATTCATCCCTGGGAGTCATATCCTGCATTGCCAGGGATGTTTAACCCCGGGGCGTCGGGTCCCACGTAGAGGGGAGCACAGTGAGTTTACCTGTCAAAGTGGCTCAGTTAGAGAGAGAGAGGGTCATATCTGAGCAATAAAGAGGTACTCAGGGGGAGACTCTTAGGCACAATTATATGCAAGTTTAGCCTCTCCTTTGCAGTAACAAGCTACATAAGGGCAAGTCCCATAATCGAGGGCTCAGCACAGCAAACCACCAGTTCCAACGTTAGCGACAACATCAACACCAATCCAGGTGAGGAAGTCCAACACATCTGCACCTTCCCCCAGCTCCTTGGGGTTGGGTGGTGGGGGAGGCTG